>VKHL01000035.1:6422-221227 GCA_015146655.1 Ochromonas danica | reverse complement strand
AACCAAGACATCTTCCTCCTGAGATATGATGACTGGATGAGTGGGAATGTCTGGAGAAGCAGTATGGCACTGCCGAGGATGATTTGGGATAGAGTGCGACGGTGCAATCTCTTGTCTAACAATCTCAGTTCTTTAGAAGACAAAAGTGCTAGCGCTGATGTTTCATCTATCATGTTGGTTGGCTGCCTTTTTATGTGATGTCGCCCTCTTGAAAGCACTGCATTTTGTTGTATGCTTAGGATATTTAACATCTTGCTAGGGACAGTTGCTTTCTCTTGATCTACAATGATGGTTCTCTTCTTTTCTCTGTGGCAGTTAGTTCATGCTTCATTTAAATGGTAGAAACAGTCCACGCGAAGTGAGCTATTCCATGGTGATGGTAATGGATAGTGAACACAATCTTTATCTTCTGGGTTGTTATGTGCATAGAAGCTTTGATGATGGTTAAGTATATGGTTAAGTTGTTACACAATGCGGTGTAGTATATGCACATAACTACTAGCTGTTTTTAATCATCTTCGCTATCTTCTTCCGCATCTTCCACCTCCCCCTCTTGAAAGAGTATGTTGGATTCTCTCCAATTATGCTTCTCAAAGAGATCACGCAGGCTCTTGTTCGTCCTGCTCATGTATGCCTTGATCTGTGAGGGATGCAGCAGATCGAGGAACAGAAACTTCCTCTGTCCCGTTGGGCTGGCCATCATAAAAGGATCATCGGGATATTTTATAGCACCTTCTACAGTTCCCACCAGCCACATTAGCTTCGCGGCCTGCTGTGGTGTGATCTTGACTGCATTGGGACCAGAGATCGCCTTGTCGCCTTTCCCGTGTACCCATGCAATGAACTCAAATTTAGGCGCTTTGGGTCGCTTGGAGACTTTCACGTTTCCAGCACCCTTCATAGCAAATCCAATCTTGAAGGCATTAGGAAAGGACTCATAAGATCCGTCGATACAGATGTATCTGGATTGTGTACTTTGGACTTGAGATTGCAGTACTGCCCGTTGTGTATCTTTTATTGTGTATTTCATAACTCCGCTGCGGCCATACCAATGGCGAGTGATTCCTTGGTCAATAGCTTGTAGATGCTGCGTTAAATAGTGCTAGTAGCAGTAGCAGTAGTAGTGGTAGCCGCAGTAGTAGACCACCAGCTGAAGAAGGCAGTAGTAGAAGAAGATACAATTACCTGTCATTGTTGGCTTTTCTTTTGAGTCGAAAGCTGGCTTGATGTGATCGATTTCTTGCACTGGCAGACGATTGTACGTGCCTCGTGCTGCCTTTCTCGAACGGAATAATTGAAACGAAATTGGCCTCTATCGAGCAAGCAAGAAGGTTTCCATATGTTAATTATGGTCTACTTAAGATAGGAATAGTCAAGAAAGATCGCTACCTGAGTAGATCCTAGTAATAGCGCTTCAAAGTTCTTACTATTTTAAATAGTAAGGTTTTTGAGCCATTACCCAGAGCGAAGAAGAGGACTTTGAGAATTCTGCAAAGTTCTAATCCGTAAAGGAACAAATTTGCAAAATGGAAAAAGTTTATCTTGTTATGAGACGTGTTATTGCTTTCGATCTGTTCATTTGAACAAGAAGGCAAATAGTGAAAACAGTGCTGCGATGCGCGTTTGACATCGACCGATTTCGCGAAACGGGCCTTAAGTTAGATAAATTTACCAGTAATTGATTTATTTTTCTGATTCGGTCGATCATTTGCTCTTTGATCTTCCTCATTGCATTCCTTATCTGGAAAGAATGTCTTCATCTCTTTGTAATGTTTCTCAAGAGAAACTCGAGAGTCAGTACGATCTGAAGGTTGCGGATGACTGCCCAGTATGTGGCATAAAGGTGGGTTATCATCTTTCCGACCTAACTGCTCAAGGTAAGTAGGTCCGTTCCACGGCTTTCTCCCCTAGTTTTTTAATTACTTTTATTTTTGCATAGGAATCACTAAGAAAGCCGTTTTTGAGACAATCACAGGGTTTTGTAAGGACCTTATTGCTGGTGACAAGAACAAACGTAAAAGTTTGGACTGCGAACCTCATCTTGCTGAAGGATAATCTGATACATGTCTTTGGACTCTTTATGTCCCGTTCCAAGGCCGACATAAAGAGTCCAAAGACATGTATCAGATTATCCTTCAGCAAGATGAGGTTCGCAGTATTGCGCAAGCGTCAATAGAGGATAATCTCGTGAATACAAGAACCAACTGGGAGACATTCAAGCGTTTTTCCATTCCTGTGTCGATGGGAATAGCTGGTATTGGCAAATCGGAATTTTCCAGAAAAGGATTGTTTGAGTACATTAAGCGGTTAAGTCAGCAGGCTGATATCGATACTGCTTCACCAAGAGAACAGCAGTTTCTGATTATCATGCGTGACAAAAACAAATGTTGCAACATTCGCCTTGGTAAGTTGACTTGTTGGATATAATACATACCGAGTAACTTCACTAACTGTCCGTTGTAGGTATGGACGAGATCTTATCTCCTGTTGAGTATGGGGTGGATACATCTATCATGGTGGAGCTGCTATACACTGCTCTGCACTATAATCTGCGCGAGAAACAACAAAGGAAGAGCATTTTGAACCTGGTGCGCAGCTCACTTTCACTTGAGCTTGCCGACATCTTCGCTTTCCTGATGGACTTTCTGGATGTTGAGGCGTTTCTCACCAACATCGACGAAGCAAATTCCCTCGAAGAATCGACACTCACGACTGTATTGAAGCTATTTGGTTATGAGCTTTGCATGGGACGCAGAGTGTACATAACTGTGTCAGGCATCTACAAGCAAAGCGTCCGCAATGCGATTAACTTCTCAGGTATGGGTCGCAAAGATATCTTTCTGCCACCCCTTTTGAAGAAAGCTTGGCTATTTTCCATAGCCTGGGTTTGGTATCTTGCGTTGACCTTACCGAACAGAACAAATTCTTCCTGCACCTTTTGTGGCTGGCGGGAGGTGTACCTCGGTACCTTGACTACTTGATATTGACTATTGCGCGTAAGTGTGTCTCTGGAATGGACACGTCATTCTGCCAAGCAGATCTCCCTATCATTGCCGACTACATCGCCGGAATGAAACAGGCGGAAGTGATCCATGTCTCAGGATGGTGGTGCGCCCTATGTGATAGGTGCCGCAACGACATTCCTTCTGACACCGTCGTCGCTAACATAATCTCATTATGTATAGCCGAAGCTGCGGTGAACAACGCCGATGAACGCGATTGCATGCTATCGTCGACTTACACTATCGAGAGGGCCCTTCAAGAAGAAATGTTGTACATCCAATCCGTGGATCCGTACATCGTGACTCTGCCACCTGTGTTTCTGCACAACATGCACAAATTTTGCGCCGGAAAGGACGCAGTGCGGCTCATCACCCTTCAGGGTATGCATGGTGTGATGAGTAGCAGAGACAACGAAGAACTGTATCTCTCCGTTTTGATCCACCGACTCCGAGCAGCGTCCATAATGGGGAGAGCTTCAGTCCTATTGTACGACCTACTTGGAACAGACCAAGTTATTGAGGGCCAAATCAACGAATCTATCGACACAGCTAATTCGTGGACTTTGACAAAGGCTGACTCTACAGTGAAGATCGAGAACTACCATGAGTCTGCTGTTGTTGGCAGTGGCAAAGTCAACACGCCGACTGCTTCTTTTGCAGATGCTTTTATCAGGTATACTGAGATTACTTCGACTGTGCTGTAAAAATTGGTTTTTAATCATTTGTGGCTTATAGGCTGAAAGTTTACCAGACAGAACGGACTGTGGATATTTTGGTTCAAGAAAAACAATCAGTGACTGGAAGGCAAAAGCAATTCGAAGCCAACAAAGTTCCTAAGACCACGCATCTGTCTAATGTGCAATACGAAAGAGCAAAGGTCGGCGCAGATTGTCTGCTTGTTTATATCACTGATTGTGGCCAAGCCGAGGGTGAAGGGCAGCTGTTCGGACAGTTCAAGACTCTGGTCATCACTGCGTCAGAGATGGAAAACTGTTTCGGAAAATTCGCAACACAACTCAAGCGCTTCTGCCTAGCACAGAGTTATATTGACGTGAAGTAAGGTCTGAGCACCAGTAGTAGTTGACAGCAGTAGTAGTTCTGGTACTCCTTCATCAGATGACTATGCTATTGTTGCTAGTAGTAGCAGTGGTAGTAGCTGTATTAGTAGTAATAGTTGTAGTAGTAGTTATTGTAGTAAGGGTATTAATGTTTAAAGTGTCTCTAATAGATGGTAAGGTTATTAATGTTTCAATAGCCTTGAGCTTAGTTGCTCAACACATATATTAGATGGTTAGCAAAGAATAAGAGGAAAGACAGACACACACCCATCTTACCTAATGCCTTGATATCTTAGCTTCATGTACTCGAATAACGAATCTATCTAGATATGCAAATGCTTGGCGAGCAAGTCCGATGGCTGCGGGTTGTTGGTTGGGCACAGCGGGTTTTAACAACTTAACATCTTCTTAAGTTAATTGATTGATATTAATTTTGGCAAAGACAACGGAGAGCGCATGTAGAACATACAGAGCGAGAGAATTTATATAGGAGTAGTACCGCGTACAGTACGGAAGAGGAGAACACATGACACACAACTTCTAATACTCACATAAGTACAATAAGAAACGATCCTGAATAGGGAAATGAAATCAACTACTTTTTCTTCGCCTTTGCACCACTACCACTACTACCACCACCGGCTTTAGGTTTACCTCCAGCATTCCCTTTCTTCTTAGGAGTTGGGACATCACGATTGGCGTGCTGTTCTTGATTCATCTCAATGTTCATAACCACGGCAGTACCATCTTTATCAAGACCATCATATAAATCTGAAGCAGCTGATCCCTTGACCACTTCACCATTACTAAATAGACGAGGATTTGCATTCTGTTTTCGATCAAATTCTTCTAATATACTTCGAATCTCGGCATGTGATTTCACCACTTTCTCTGCAGCATCCAATTCATCCTAATCAACCAGTAATAACAATGAAAACAAAACACAAAATAGACACCAATACAATAAAGAGAGAGGAAGTATACTGTTCTGTACCTTAGCAAGATCCCAAGCATTCTTATTATAGGATGAGCGAATATTAGGATCTCCACCATGATCTAATAACAATTGTAATACTTTCTTAGCATCATGAAAGACTGCAATACAAACACACGTCCATCCTTTAAGATCTCTTGAGTTAGGATTGCCTTTGAATACTTTTGCTTCAGAACTAACTTCTCCTTCTACAAGATCCCAACGATCTTTATCCAATTCTTTCCAATAGGTCAATAAGAACTCTGCTAAGACGACATCATCTCGTTGAGCAGCAATGGATAGTAACGATTGTCCTAAATCATTGCGAACCTCAGCTGTAGCACGAGGTTTACTGTTACTCTTACTAGCTTCTTCTGCCACCATAGTGAGTAACTCCTTGATTCCCTCTACATCTCCATTCTCTGCTTTCTCAACTAATTCTTTACGAAGTAAATTCCTTGCCACAAATTCTCTTTCAGCAGAAGATTTGATTCGAGCTTCTAGATTGGCCAGAATAACTTTCTTCCTCTCTTCTAAGAGCTTCTCTGTTTTGTTTAAATCCCATCCACTCTACATGTTACACATTCTTTGTTGTTAGAAATCATTCATCAAAGAAGAACGAGATATCACATAACCAACCAGTAATGCTCTCATTTCTTCACTTTGTGCCACATCAAAGGCACTTTCTAAAGAAGTCTTATCACGATGCTCTGGGCTAGCACCAGCCTCTAATAATACCTGTACGACTTCAACGTGGTTGTTGAAAGCTGCTCTCCAAAGAGGACTCCGCCCGGTATCACTAAGAGCATTCGGATCAGCTCCATGCTATTGGAACAATCCAGTTATTGTGACCACCACACACACACAACGTGATAAGAGGTGTGAGTTACTGTACCTCTAAGAGATAGTTAACAACATTTAAATGCCCTTGTGAAGCAGCTTCAGAGAGTGCTGTATGCTTACGACCATCAACTGACTCAAGATGGAAACCCTTGGCAATCTGATTCTGCACTTCATCTAGATCTCCATCAAAAGCTGCTTCAACCAATTCTATACTATTTCTGGTATTATAAGATATGACAAAATACATACGAATAGATTAGAGAAGGCATAGAAGACAATATGAAACATGTCAGATGGTAGTAGAGAAAGGATGGTTTTCATTTCTCACCGAATAATTTCTTGTGCTCCATAGAGTTCTGCCACAGCATCTCCTTCTCCTCCTTCTCTCTTCTCTCCATTCACTTGACTATCTTTCACTTTAATTAGATGCATGGTCTCTCTTAACTTGTCAGGGATATAGTCAGAAGCTGTACAGATAATAAAAGCAAATTCTGAAGAAATAGAAGCTTCTTCAGGGAGAGGATCACCTTTCTCCACTTTCAAAACAGACCTCCAGACGTGATCTTGAAAGAACTCATTTCGATTGAGAACTTCTTTCGGAAAGAGACCTTCTTCAAAGAGTGTGTCTTCTGTTAATCCCTCGAGTGTCGGGAAACGTAACGTTAGAGTTCGACCATTTAATAGAGAAGCGACAAGAGCACGGTTAAGAGATACTTTAGTGAAATGAAGAAGATCTTCAGAGTTAATATAGGCACCCGTTTGATATTTGAAGAATCTAGCAGCTTGTTCAGAAGGATCAATGACAAGAGGGAAGCGCTCGTGGATATAGATGGACTCTTCCACTGCTTCGGGTAGTTGCTTTAATACAACTTCTACTATTGGATTATTACTTCCACCATTAGGGGAAGTTGATAATGCGGATAAGCTAGCTCCACTTCCCATCTTTACACTAAATTTCTGTTTTCCATCATGTTGTTGACAAAAAAACGAACAACAGAGAAAACAAATATTATTGTGTTGCGCAGTATTATTATTGTAGTGTGTGTGTTGGATCAGTTTCAGTGCGGGAGGATGAAAAAGAAATTGGACTATGGATAGATTGAGTTGTTTGTATGAAACGTTAGATCTTCACTATGTTGGTTTTATTCTTGTCGTATTTACTATTGCTAATGAGGACATGTCATGGAAGTTATGAATGGTCATTTCAACAACGTCTCACAGTATCTGAAGCAGGATCAACCTATGGTGCCACATCCTCCTCTATCCTCTCTGGTCGTGGGTTTGTCTCACTCATCTCAGGTTATTCTGCTAATACCACACATCCTGGTGTCTATGTCCATACTACTGATGAAGGTATTTTACGGTATAGTCAATATGTCTGGTCACAACAAGCACGTCTCTTCCCAACAGAACTATCAGCAACTGATGGATTTGGTTATTCCATGGTAGGAAATAGTTCCACTCTCATTATCTCAGCACCTTATGGTAATAATAAATATGGGTATGTCTATGTCTTTAATGGGACCAATCGTCATTGGTCACAAGTTCAACGTCTCGTGGCAATTGATCCTACAGGAAATGATATGTTTGGTGAGAAAATGTCATTATCTCTTAAACGACTGTTAATTTCTTCTAGAGGATATGGTACTAGTGCTGGTATTGTCTATGTCTATGAACGTCAAACCAGTGGTTTGATGTGGTCATTACAAAGTAAACTACTTCCACGAGATAGTGCGAAAAATCAATATTTTGGACAAGATCTGTCTCTCTATAGTAATACTGCTGTCATCTCTGCTATTAATGATAATACAGATACATCCACAGGATCAGCCTATATCTTCCGTGGAAGCGGCGCAGCTTGGTCACAGCAACAAAAACTAGTGGCTGTTGATATGTCTAATTATAAACTGAATATTGATCTTGAGGTAATCACACATTTTTGCGCTCTTTTCTCTTAGGGGGTGCACGTATAATGATCTCTCATATTATTATGTGTGAGATTAGAATTTGGATGTCTCTCTTGGTCAGCGCTATTTGGGTCCCAGTGTCACCATCACCAGTAGATTTGATGTCGCCATTGGAATTCGTTCTGATGATGCTGATAGTACGTTGTTCCTCTCCCTTCTCTTCTCATTCATTGCTGGTTAACTGACCTACTGACTGCTATCAGAGAGAAATGTGGAGACTGTATATGTCTATACTCATAGTTCCTCTCTGGTCAAGTAAGTCACTATAGCCATTGTCACTACTGCCTTGATTGATTTAGCCTTCTGAGGTTGATTTACGTATGTTGCTGTGTTTTGTCTTGCTACTACTAGATGGTCTCTTCAACAGAAATTATTCAATCGTAATGAAAGTCATCCTGAATTTCATAATTACACAGAAGTCTATAGTAATGGCGCTTACCTGTTAGCCACTTCTCATGGATTTAATCTCTCTACATCTTATGTCTTCAAAAGCTTGACGAGTAGTACAAGTTGGTCACAACAATCTCAATTGTTCTCTTATAATGCAGAGAATGACACCAGCTATTATCCCAATCCGGAGAATAGCAGTGATCATAGTGCAATTCGACCTGCTTTACAGTATTTCTCAGGACCTGTTCTATGGGGTGGAACATTAATTCATCGTGCAAAAACAGAGTTACAAATGCGTACACCTTATCATAATGGTAGTTGTATCCAATTGTGGCTATCAGATCATTTTGAAGATGGTTGGGATACTGCTGTCTTAACTGTGCGCGCACCAGATTTATCCAATGATACGTTCCACCCTCATTGTGATCAGGTAAGACGACGACCTTCATTCATCAAAACTCTACTGACTGCAAAGTGTTTCTTACCATATTGTTTGTAATGTGAATGTGTGGGTTGTTTTCAGGTGGAACCCTTTATGGTGAGATATTGTCCCTATTCTCCTGATGATGAAGGTGTTTATATTGTGAAAGTCTTTGCTGCGACTAAAGCTCGATTTTATTGGGAAATCTCATGGCAAGTCTATCTAGAAAGCACAAAGACATGGTATAAAGGAGACTTTGCAACAAAGATGCTTTTCAATTTCGATAAGACCACCATGTCCTTCTCACTTGTAGAGACAGAGAACTTGGTCACCTTGCAAGATGCTTGCTATCGTTGTGTTTCATTTGCACATAAAAACTGGAAGCAATTACAAAGTGGTATATCAGCATTTTGGCCTTTAACAGTTTATGGATCACCTTATTACATTTCAAACTATCAAGGAAGAATATTATATGCTTCTGGGAAAGTTTGTAATGGTGTGAGTACGTATGAATGCTATCAAACATTAACAGATGGATTCTATACTTTACGATTAGGTTTAGGTCTCTTTGGTGAATTAACTGGATTTCCTTATCCTGATGCAACATGGGAAGGTTGTGGTGAAAGTGGAGGTGCAAGAGATCAGTTTGTGTTTCAGATTCTCAATGGACAGTGCTATCCTATTCAAAAGTATTCCTACACATGGCGATGTGCTCATCCACCAACTGTGGATACGAGTAACTCTACCACTACCACTACGACAACGCCATCCAAATCAGGAACTGTTGCCCCAACTCAATCAGTCTATGGCAATCCTTATGTAAAGGGAGAAATGTATGCGATTGGTGCAGAAGGGTCTATTGATGATAATGGCAATCCGTTGAACACAATAGACCCTGCCAAGAAAGATGAAAAGAAGAATAACAAGAAGAAAGATGATCCCTTTGCTAACTTCCCTCATCATATCTTCTAGTTTAAACTTTCTCCTTGTCTATGGAGTTGACAGCTGGATAGACTACTTCCAGCTACTATTGTGTGAGAGGGGTTTCTTTGTAAATAGTCTACCATCACATGATGCACTTGATGATGAAAAACACTCTCAATTAATAAAGAATTGTTTACAATAACATAACATCATTACTATCATACCGAGAGATCTCCAATGTCTGTATGATAATAGAATCTATTGTCTTAATGTCTCACTTTCCTGAACACAACACAGTCATCACTAACAGACATACTACATTAACACAGTCTTCTCCCTCTCCCTCTCCTTCCCCAAACCCTGCGATGTGCTAAAGATCTAACTCTCTCACTTGCCTTAGCTTACTTCTTATCACTTTTAACATCTCTTCCACTAGATGAGGAGGTCGGCAACTCCTTGGAATCAGCAGCAGTAGTAGCAGTAGTAGCGGTAGTAGCAGTAGTATTAGTGTTGTTGTTGTTATCATTCTTCTGCTGTGCTTCATTTTCAAACGCTTCCATAATCTTCTCCACAAAACTCTTATACCTCTTCCTTATCTTCACATTCTCTTTCATCATATTAGCCCAACAAGGGAAATCAGAATAAAAGGCTAAGATATCAACCACTTCTTCAGCTTCTTGTGCTTGTTCACCATGTCTAGCAACTTCTTTCTTATTATGATAATGTTTTCTTAACTCTTCATATAAATCATCACTACTATATCCTTTAGATTGTAAGAAAGTTTCAATTAAAGAGTCAAATAACGTTTTAAATTCTTCATGCAGAAGATATTGTTCATGTGTGTATTCATTGGGATTTCTGTTAGCGTTAGTAGTTGATGATGTTGTTTTGCTTTCACTGTCATCATGAGAAGGGGAAGGTGAGTCAAAAGCTTCCATAGCACGTTTTTCAAAAGATTCTAGAATATGATAATCTTCCATACAATTGGCATCAAAAACATCAAATAGGTATTCATTTAATTCATGTAAAATAGGAGATTTCTTGGGGATACGATGAACTTCATGAGAAAGAGTCTTTTGAGCTTGTTCTATACGAGCAAGAAACATCTTTTCTGTCAATAGATTTCAGAAAGAGAAAGTATTGAATTATTATTTTTCTATTTTAATGTGTATAAATTTTTATGATCTCGTTGAATTGTAGTCCAAACAAGCAGTTCCACAGAACTTCCATGGAAATATTCCATGGACATTCCATGGAACATGAGAGATGACATTTAATATGGTTTCATCAAATGACATCCATTTGAATTTGATCTGGTGAGAGGAAAAATAAATAGAAATAGCAGTTGTTACTCCACAGGAAGATAATGAGTCTCTTTAGTACTCCCAAGAGACCCATGTCATCTAATGGAGTAAATCCATTGATGGATTTTTCACCTAATTTATCTCCAATCTCCATGTTTGACGGGAGCAGTATATTGCCAGCTGGCAGCCATCCACACTTCTTACTGCCTAGTACACCTGATGGTCCATCTCAAGTGCTTCCACAGCTACAAGGACAAGGACCACCACAAGGAAGACTTCCTCCTAGTGCCTCGAAATCATCTTCTCTCCCCCCACCCCCGCCTTTACCTGGTATAATAGAAGAAAGTGATTCCAATGGCAGTTCCTATTTCGATCGAGTGAAAAGAGGAGGAGGAGGAGAAGGAGACTTTGATGGAGAAGTTTCTGCTATGAGGTTCTCTCCACAGCGTCGCCTTCCTTTGAATACCTCCAACAGAGTCATCACAGGGGGACACAGTGCCGACCAACAACAGAAGGGACATTACAATAACAACAATAGCAACAACAATAACAATCAAAGTGATTTCATGACAAGTCTATCCTATCTCCCTCATGTCTCAAGAGATGTCTCACATGTGGGAGAGATGAAGCGATCAGAGGATTGTCCTCCTACAACTAGTGGTGATGATGGCGAGGAGGTCCAACACAGTGAATCTAACCCTGCTCGTGCTCGTCCTTCTTCTGAAGCTGCCAATGCTCATCATTCTCCAAGTGATGGTGATACAATTCCCCTGGAGATAAAGAGGCAATATAGTCGAGAAGCTAATCGTATTCTTCTGCAATCAGTTCAACGGACCTATCGACGTTGGTGTGACCGACAAGCCGAGAGGAAAATAAATGATGTCTCTAATGGACTATCTTCTCCCCCTCTTACACATCCAACGGTCACTTTTGTTTCTCCTTCAGTGCAGACACCAGCATCTTCTGCTCCTACGCCAATACCCGCCACAGCCACGGCCACAGCTTCTTCTTCCTCATCTGCTTCTGCTTCATTACCTGTGGGGTCTTTATATGCACTCATTCTGGATAATAACAGCAACCCTCTCCTCGTCCCTGTTCAATCAGCTAATCATTCAAACTCTCAAGGAACAACCAAGACATCGGAAACACCATCTTCCTCTTCTGCGAAATCTGAGCAACCTTTTCATTCTTCAACTCTTCCGCCAGAAGATCGCAGACACATGCAGTCCTCGCACTTCCATGTTCCCAAAGAGAAGAGCAGTTATAATATGTCTGGTCCAGAAACAACCGCCAAGCGCAGTGTCAGTCCGGACCTGAGCTTCCTTCGCCATTCCTCCACTCGAAGATCCTTTGTGCAGCTTGAGGCACAAATGCAACGCCGCTTACTACATTCTACACGATATGGAACTCCACCGCCTCATCATCACGAGGACAGTGCTTTTGAGCAAGCTTGTCAATCCTTCTACACTCCTCAACGCATTACTTCCTGGAGTTCTCATCGAATGAACCGACACAGACTACTAGCTACCAGCTTGCCCACATCATTCAAGAAAGAAGATGAAGATGATCATGAGCTATCACATGCAACTGCAACGAAGTCATTTGTGTTGCCATCGCCTTTGACTCAATCTGATCCGTCCTTCCCTCAGGGGCGGGGGTCAGAGTTCTGGAAAGAGAGGCTCAATCGCCGTTCCATCAGATCTTTCTTGACAGATTCTGATCGCTTGGTGGAGTCCTGAAACATATGACCTGACTTAATCAGATCAGATGCTCTTAATGAACTCTCGGGTTAGTTGGCATAGTGTTGAGTGAGATCCATTTAAAGGATTCGGGTGTCTTCTTGACATTTAAAGGATTTAAAGCGAGAGAAGTATTGTCATTCTGTGTGAAACTGAGATTGTAATCTTAAAAGAAGAAATTGATGTCAACAAACCCAATTACATGTCGTCTATTCGCTAGACTGAAACTTTCAAACAGGTGTTGTTTCGATGGAAGAAAACGCGTTTGTTAACTTAATCCGTATGTCTGCCCTGTTTCACTCGATGTCAATGTCGATGTCAAAGATTGTCTTTGCTTTGGTTTCTATCCTATGCCTTCTCTTGGTGACCCATGTTGATAGCATGGCTCAGTTTATGCTAAGAGAATGTGAAAAGTCTTTGGAAGTGGGCACAGTGATAATGAACAAGGCGGTGGTGGCCAAGAGTGATCGCACAGTGATAGTCAAGCAGCACGGGGTCGTCCTCAACAACGCCACAGTGCTCTCCTCCATAGAGGAGGTGGAGGTTGAGATTAGTCCTCCAACTTCTCAAGTAGTGTTTGAGCTAAGAGGAGATCCTCATCGTGATGTCATCATATTCCACAAAGGCTCTTGTGGCGGAAAGAGAGTGGAGAAGAAAGGCAAACTTATCACAAGAGATCTTGAAGGATTTAGTGGTGATGATTCCAGTCCGATCACGTTCACTCTAACAGCAGCATGGGCAGCAACTTATACTAGTGGTGTTGTCGTCACGCTACCTTTCCAACTGACGTGGCAACCTTCTTCTGCATCAGACGTGAGGGCTGTTGCTGAAGATGGCCTCTAGTCTAGTTTCATCTTGGCTAAAGGATAGGAGAGAAGGTCCCAGAAGGCAACTTATTACAACATGAAAATTACTGTATGATGAAGCATCTTGTGTGGTGTAGAGTGGTGTGGCGTGGGTACTGCATCACTCGATGATTTTTTCGATCATTTTATGTTATATTTTATGTGCTTGTGCTTGCTTACTGATGAGTTCTTATTAAAAGCTAATGAATTGTGTAACTCGGAGAAAGGTTGGGGTTATTGGCATTACAGGGAAATTGTGTTTCCCAGAGCATTGCAAAGCAACCCATTAGATGCACGGATTTTCCTAAGCTTGGCCATATCTTAAGCCTCAGATTCTTATAGCTTTGACTAGTCGTGCCAATGGCATTGCTACGCACTGTAGATTAACCAAGGGAAAGTGGACTAATATCTCCATAATTATGAGTTTCAGAGGACGACCGAACAGTTGTTTCTCATCAAATTGCTATTGTTTGATTGTTTTCTTTTCCTTCTTGTGTTGCGGTCCTTTTAGTTGGGATAAGAATGGAGACTTCTTCAGGCAAGAAATATGGCCTCATCAACATGAAACCGGCATCTAGTAAGTGTTTTCTTTCCTCACATGCTGCCTCCTCATACTGTCCCATACCCACATACACACACTTATTAACTCACAATCACTTACTAACAATAACTTACTCACTCGCTCACATTGACAATCTCTCTGTGTCGCTGTCTCATCTCATGGGGTGTATCATAGAACCCAAAGAGGCGCCACCCATCAAACCTATCAAGAACTCAGTCTTCACTCTGGACGATGACGACGACGACGAAGAGAGTGCTCCTCCTCACCAGAAGAAGAAGCCCACCTCAAGTGGGAGAATCAATTCCTCTACACTTCCCTTGGATGACCCTCAACTTGCCTCTGTCTACGATTACGATGGACAGTACGACAACTTCGCTCAAAGAGAACCTGCTCAACATGCACTCTCTTCTGGTAGCTCTTCTCTAGCAGGCAAGACAGAAAATCCGGTAAGTCCTCCCTTACATTGTCCGTGTAATGACATCACTGTGTGAATACAACAAATGATGATCACATAGAAATCACAATATATTCAAAATCTTAAAGTAGCTGCGAAGATACGTGAACGAGATCGTGAGAAAGCATATGAGAGAAAGTTAATCAAAGAACAAGAAGCAGAAGGAATTGTAGGAGATGATCAACCTAAGTTTATCACATCCGCCTATAAGAAGAAGCTGTTAGAAGATAAGAAATGGGATTATGCTGATCGGTAAGCAAGTTGTTAACACGATATGATATACCACTGTTGTCTATCTCATAGTGATGATTGTGTGACATTGTGTAGATTGTCGGAAGCACTAGAGCAGAAGACAGATGTACATGCTCTTGGTATGGAAGGGTTTTATGCGGGGTTGTTAAAGAAGAACATCTCTATGGGAGGTAACGTCGAGAAGAATGCTCTCAGTGCCTATACTGCTGGTAGTGTAGGACAGAAGCATATCTTACCAACCTCCTCTAGCACTGAGGCAGCCGTTAGATCAGATGATGCTGACATCTCACCTAGCAAACAGAAGAGCCAATCTGAAGGTCATGAAGGTGGAGATGGTGAAGGGCTGCAAAGACTGGACAGACAATATCAACAGCAGCAAGATTCATCCTCTAGAGGTGTCACTGTGAAGAAAGTCGTCACATATGAGGTAGAGGAGGCAAAGCCTATCATTGCACCCGTGGCGAAACCTGAAGAGTTGATTTCTTCAGCTAGAGACCGTTATCTTGCTCGTAAGAGATCAGCTGCACAGCTTGAAAATCAAAATCAATCGTAATAACTAAAGTTGTAAAAATGTAGTCTAGATGACTTTGTCTTATCATACGCTACCAGTGATAACACAACCTTGCTTCAAGTATTACTTGGTTTTAAAGACCATGTCAACATGATACAAACACATGTAATGACTTTAGTACGCAACCAGTCACAATCAAAGACCAGAATATACCCTCCAGTGATTACACGGCCATAATTCATAAACACCTTTTTGATTAAACAAGAGAGAAGAAACGAGTTTCTTACAGAAACGCCCTCCCTAATTAAGTTAACGATGAGTGAGTGAGTCTGCTGCTCCTCTGCTGCCTGCCATCAATCATTTCGTGCTGAACCCATTCGACATGCCCAAGGAAGAGAAACACCGCAAGACCACTGAAGCTTCAGCTAGTTCTGAAGCTAGTGAAGTCAAGAAATCCAAGAGTTCTTCCAAGAAGAATAAATCAGAATTACCTGTAGATGATGCTACCCACCCAGCAGCTGCTGTGACATCATCTTCTGACAATCAAGAAGAGAAGAAGTCTAAGAAGCACAAGAAGAGGTCTAAAGAAGAAGGAGAAGAGACTCATACTATCCCTAGTGAAGAAGGAGTGAAAGAGAAGAAGAAGTCGAAGAAGGCCAAGGTAGACTTTACAGCACGAGAACCAGAAGAAGAAGAAGTCAAAGCGAAGAAGGAAGAAGAGACAGTGAAAGAGGATGAAATGACTTTGGAGGAAGAGGAGGAGGAGGAGGTAGCACTCCCTGTGAGTGGTGCGAATGAAGTCTCTTTGGGTGAACGCTTAGAGTTACTCTCCAAGCAATTGACTTCCTTAGAAGCAAATGCTACCAATGGCTCTTCTTCCTCTCAACTCCTTGCTTTGTCTAATGGGGATGCACCTACAGCAGATAGTTTGGTGACACTTATTGATCAAGCACTTCAATCAAGTGATGATGATCTCTTAGAACAATGTCTACAATGTGGTGATCTTGATGTTATCTCAGCCACAACCAAACAATTACCAACTCATCGTATCTTATTATTCTTACGGAAGTTAGTCTTAAAGTTTGAACGTCGTCCTTCTCGAGGTCTTCTTGTCACGCAATGGTTGGCACAGATTCTGAGACATCATGTTGCTTATCTCATTACTGTTCCTGACCTCACCAAACAATTGACTGGATTAAGTCAGACTTTGGAACAACGTGTGCAATCTTACACTCGCTTGTCATCATTGGCAGGTCGTCTAGATCTTCTCATGGCACAAGTCTCTGGAAGTGGTCGTGCTGGTGAAGACCTGCTCCCTGCCTCCAAGACTGTCTTCTTCGAGGAATAGTGAATTAGATCGGAAGGATGAATAGGGAAGACTAAAGAATGTAAAACAAATTTAATATGACCCTGCTGGGTAGACTCTAAGATCTTAATAGTAACTTTTATAATGACAGCATCAAATGTGTAAAAAGCAACAAAACTCCAAAACCATTCCAGGAGCTTTTGTTGCGATAATTTGATGACCTCATTAACTCATCTACTGCTGGCAATAGTGACCAAACAACTAGTCCAACAGGTCTACAAGCTACCTCACAATTGAAATAACGCGCAACTAACTACCAAGCTAAACGTCATTGAAGACAATAGGTTCTCCTTCCTTGTCACCTTCACCTTCATTCTCCATGATACTATTAATATAGGACCCAATTGCAGTCGCAACATTGGATGTCAAGGAGGTCAAGGCTGAAGAGCCACTGGCAGCTGATGTGGAAAGGAAAATGTCATTGATATCTTGCTGATTCAGAGACTTTCGGTGAGATAACATCGCATCCACTTCTTGCTCTAATGATCCATTTTCTAGACGTAACTTTTGTCTTTCATATGCTCTTTGAACCATCAGATTTAATGCTTGGAATGCTGGCCGAGTACTATCAAATGATTGAATACGTTTAAGCAGTACTGTAGTGCACAACTTAATGAGAGGATTGGCATGAAAGAGACCCGCTGCAAGTGGAAGCAGACCTTCTTGAGATTCAGGCATTAACACCAGTAACCCTTGGATAGCTTTCTCTGAGCGAAGATGACGCTCCAAATGCTGGAAAGCAGTCTCTGCAACTTTGGTATTGTTAATATTCTGGTTGTTGTTGGGTTGATTGAGGTTTTCTGGGCTCTCAAGCTGTAGTTTCCTCACATATGATTTCAATAGAATGAAATCTGCATTACCATGGCTATTGTGAGCATTATAATAATGATCACTAGGGTTTGACGTGTTACTGCTAGTAGAGAGACCACGTTCAAACCTGGGAGGTCGCTTAGGACTGGATGGAGTTGGAGAAGGAGGAACTTTTTCTTTTCCTTCTTCATTGATCACATCCTCAGAAACAGAATCTTCCTTTGCCCATACCCATGGATGCAAAGGGATATCATTCAGAATAGAACAATTCTTGAGAGCTTCAAAGCGTTGCAGATTGCCATCATAAAACTTCTTGGCCTTCTCATGTAAACGAGATGAATTTAACAAAGTCCCTTTGTCTTGTGCAAAGTTCAAAATGGCTGATGTATAGTCATGGAACTGCTGTTGAACCCAATCCTCAGGCAAGTTGTTAGCAATGCCAGATTGGACTTTCGCAAGGAATTTCATATCCAAATGATAATGAGGGGTATCCTCATGATTGACTAGATTCAACTTGGATGTTCCAGAAGGCTGGCCATTGCTACCAGAGGAAGGAATTGTGTTATTCCTCGTGCTACTTGAAGAAGTAGAAGCACTACCCATAGAAGCATGTTTAATGCTAGAAGACGAAGAAGATGTATCTTCTGCTCGACGATCATCAGCAGAAATGACTTGAGCCGTAGAGTTAGGCAAATCTAGTACACACAACAAATCCCACCATTGATCATGCTGTTGAAACATGGGATTCGTTACACCTGCAATGTACCCTTTCACCTACAAATCCAGTGATGGTAAGATTAGTATTTAACTCGAAAGAAATGAAGTTTCCCCTACCTCTGTGAAGCCAAGATCAGACAGGGTGGCATATGGAAATGTTCTCTTAATAACACCAGACATTGGAGGAGAAACCATCGCTACAGCAGAAAGAACAATCTGTGCAATATCTTCGGTAGCATGATTATATCCAACAAAGAGAACACGCTGTTTTAGAAGTACAGCATGATAGATACGCATCACATTCTCACCAAAGACATGAACTAAATTAGATAAACTGATATTACCAACTTCATCTAAAGTTCGATAAATTGGAATCGTTAGAAGATGTTCTCGATTATCTCCATCTCCAGGATAGGCAATAGAAAGACTCCATGCTTGAGGCTGGTGGTCTACAGGACCAGGAGAAAGAGGATCATAAACTACTCCTCTACGCATAAGTAATAATTCAAGCATAGAAGGTTTTGGTAAATCTCGCATTGGTGTTTCATTAAGTCGATGGAAAAGATCCTCCAAGACGGTTAATGAAGGCGTTTGGAAGTATTTTTCTAATGCTTTCTCCAAGGGTTGCTTTAATGACTCAATGTAACTATATTGAGAGAATACACATAATGACTTTACAATTGCACCACGACGGACTGTGGAATCATGTTTAGTCTTAACACAGTTGATACCATAAAGAAATGGTATATCTCCTGTTCGACCTGATGGTGATGGCGGTGTAGCCAATGACGATGACGATGATGAAGGGATGGTAGAGGGAGGAGAAGAAGTGTTAGGATCATCTAGAATAGGACCATCACGATGAATGAAGATATAAGTATAGTCTATCATTCGATTATGTGCACCTTCAGGTAGCATATGTTCTGCAAGCCAATCTGCTTTATATCCTGGAATAGGAGATGGAAATTGATGACGTAAGGTACTTCCTGTATCAATATCAAACTCTGCTAGTAGAACATAATCAATTAAAGGTGGTGTAGTAATTCCACGATGATGACAAGGAGACCATCTGGCTTTCTTAGATAATAATAATACTACTGGATTATTTGTATTAGAAATAGAAATAGCATTTTCTTGCATTATTTTATTCTCTTGTTATTCAAAAAAAACAATAAAAATACTTTAAAATAGGATAGCTTAAGATATGATATTATGATCAAGAAGATGGATTTTAGAAGATAGAAAATTTAGAATGAACTACTCTTGATTCGAAAAAAGTGGAATCTCTTCTTGACAGGACCAGAGGGTAGCAAGAGATGATATCAATGTAATCAATATCAATACTATCAATGTAGTCAACAATATCGAATGACTCTGCCATACTAAACAAACGCGTTTTCCACTCCCAGTTCAGCAGTTGTTGTTTCGGTGTATGGGTGAGTGCTTCGCACAACAAGATCTACAGAGATGATTAATCATCCAACAAAGAATGGTTCGTTAGTTTAACATGAGGGATCTTCCCCACAGTGTAAAAGGTCTTCACAAACTCAATTGTCTATAGCATTACAAAACTTATTGCTCATTGATTATAATCAATTTTTGTTCTTCTGCAGGAATTGCAATTGGAAGGCGCAATGTAAGATAACCTAGTGGTGTCTACACAAATACGCCATCTATTAATACATAATTATTATACATAAAGATCCTGCAATACGTTCCATATCAATGTACAAAATCGAGAGGGCAGTTGGTTAAGACACCGGCTCCGCACAATCTCTACAAGTACCTTCTCTTGATGCTTGATTTCTCACAACCTCCTCATGCATCAGTCTGCGCCTCTCCATCCAACCCAGCCATAATCGATGCACAATCACTGCCAACAAAGGCACCAAACACATTACCAACACGAAATACAATCCAATCCAAGCACCTCCTTTATCACCAGCGATATCAAACAGGAAACAAGACAAGAAGAACAGCATTAACACAGACAGAGGTCGTGCTGCCACCAACAAGGCTGCTGGCAGTTGCTCACATTCATCGCTAACGTGCTGCACGACCAAGGCTTGATTGTCGGTCCTCACAGAAGAGCAAGATGACGAAAAAGAAACCACCTTCACATGTCTCACGGCTTCCCTTGAGCCATCGGCATTCCACTCCGACTCAGGGACAGTAGCGCTCATCTTGCTGTCATTGGAATGCAGGCGAAGTGACGAAGATAAACGGTCATGGTGATTGTTCTCGCTTGCTTTCCACGCCATTTGGTAAAACCTCGCCAACGCCCATTGTGTCAGATAGGTATTGCTCACTATTGCCACGCAAACCAGAACAGCCAAATACGGTAACACGATGCCATATGTTAGAAGAGTCCCTATCATCATCGAAAGACGAACAGAATACTCTGCAGCAGAGAAAACATGCTCGAAATTCGTTTCGTCCAGAAAATAGCTCATTATCCCATGTGAGATGTTCTTCCTCCAAAGAGGAGGAAGCAGAAAAGCAAAGCACGAAACCTTACTGGATGTCATTACTTTCGGCTTGGGAGATGCATTCTTCGCATCTATCGCAACATCTCCACTTCGAATGTGCAGAGGAGAAATAAGCTCATCGCTAACAGCAACTCCCCTTTCCGCCATAGGTCCTTCCTCCTTCTTCTCAGCACCATCATCATTCCCATTCCCATTCCCATTCCCATTCCCACTCTCATCAGAGGACGTCTGCTGATCATGATAAAAGGTCAACAACAGAACCACAAGTGGATGCAGTACTCCCAACAACAGATACTTATACACGAACACATAACCATACTCTTGGAGCAAGGCAGAACTGCATTGATACCCATAGCTAAAGGGCGGCTGGAAATCTGACGTTTTGATAACATCAGCAGCACTCACGCAAGTGTTCCTAATAATGGCGATACATGCCAGATATGAATACGATACGGCGACATAAGGTGGAGATACGAAGACATAGTAGAAACAATCAGAACTAATAAACAGTGTGGCCAAACAAGGTGCAACAATTGTATTGAACAACATCAAACAACTGTAAATAGTAATAGTTGCAGAATTCCATCCATTCATCATTTGGGTTAGATTATTCTTCACTCCATCAATGGTGTTAGTTGCATTGTCACTAGGACCCTCAGTTGGACGTGACGTTTGCTTTCTTCCGCGTGCTCGTGCAATCCAATGAGAAAGAACCAAGAACAGGATGCGAGACCACACTAGTTTGAAGCCTGTCATGGCCACAGACAGGAAGAATGACTGCAAGACAGATATTTGCACATAGAGGTAAACAAAGGAAGCATTTACTACCATCACCACTGCGATGTTTCCCGCTACGATCACCAACACACGAAGAAAATAGCGCCAACTCTCGCTGCTCTCACAAGCTACAGACCATCCATACCACCACCACTTTATAGAAACGTGGCGGCCATTCTGTTGATCGTCAGCGTGATAGAAAGAAGAAAAACCACGAGATGTGATAAAGAAAGCTAGACTGGCTGCTATACCAAGAAACAGAATCAACAACGCTATCGCAGCAGATTCTCCTGACAGAAATGCTGCTGACGGCGTCCATCCATATTGATAGTAGTAGCTACCATAGAAATAAGATAGCGTGGTATAGAGAGGAACGCCCAGCAATACGATCAACAACATCGCTACACTACTAAACTGTCGAACAAATCGTGACAACTGGCCCACCATTACGATTTGACTTCGAAGGACAGCTACGGGATTATTAATAGGGTGAGCCTCCCTTTCAGCATCGGCATGAGCCTCGTCAACATGACTGCCTTCTCCGCGATACGTGTTGTCTTGTCTGCGAAGAGCGTCTTTGACCTCGTCGTTCTCGCCACCATAGACAGACTGCCACTCCTCCATCTGCTTCCTCATCATCTCCACCTTGTCCAAGAACCGATCCCAACATGTCGCTGACTGTGCTGATGATTTCCCTTTCTCTTCATCCTTTGAAGTCGCTCCCTCACCTCTCTTCTCCAAGTCCTCGCCTTCTCCCACATCCTCTGATACTTCTTTCTCCTCATTTTGCTTCCTCTTCCCACAACACGCAATGTCCTTGCTATACTTACTCTTAACATCCTCACGTTGTCTACTACTGCGCATCTTCATCGACCCTGCAATGCAAACACACACCACTCCCAAACATACTACTACCGATCCCCAGATTATCAGAGCCGTGTTCAACGTCACCGAACCACAGCCATATTGGTTGTTATAAGGATCACTGGGAGGCAGACTCTCTTCATCATTGCCATCGTCCGGACATTGGAAGATATTGCCTCTCAGCATATCCACATCCCCTATATGATAGTAATCACTAGGGATCTTGCCAGAAAGACGATTGATGTCCAGAGCGATCGAAGCATTGGCCCAATCAGTGGATGACATACTGTTCTTCAATATGCCTGTGAGCTTGTTGAAACTCAGATCAAGGTTGATCCACGAGTTGCTCTGCACAGAATCAGGCACTGTTCCCGATAGTTCGTTGTGAGATAGGGAGAGATCAGAAAGCAAACTATGCTTAGCCAAGTCAGGAATCGTGCCTTTCAAACTATTCCCGGACAAGTGCAGGGTAACTAACACATTCAACTCCTGGAATAAGCACGAAGGCAAACTGCCATGAACTGCATGTTTCCCCATGACGTAGGAAGGCACCCAAGATGAAAGCGTACCATCAGACGAAGAGAGCGTTGCCCTGCGACAACTCGGAGCAGCCGATAGACCATCCAATGCTGCCACTTGCAACTTACTGGCTTTGCAAAGGTCGGATGAAATCGTTCCTGTGAAGCAATTTTCTACTGCTGCCAGTGTGTTCAGTTTGGTCAATTGTGCGAAGTCGGAGGCTGGAAATGCACCGCTGAAGCGATTGTTCGACAGGTCCAAATAAACCAAAGAAGGAGTGGAAAGAGAAGTGAAAGTCCCTGACAAGGAACCTGATAACTCATTTCCGCGTAAGAACAACCAAACCAGCTTAGGCATTTTCTCATGCACTTGAAACGATCCCGTCAATCCATTCGAGGAAATGTCCAGGATCGAGATATTCTGTAAAGATAGCAGTGGCGATGTCTCTCCAGTGAAGTAGTTATTAGAGATGTTCAAATAGTCAAGATGGCTTGACGGGATGGAAAGGGAAGATAAAGAGCCTGACAAGAAGTTACAAGCCAGAGAAGCAGCTTGGAGATTACTTAGTGTGGAGAAAGAAGCAGGAAGACTTCCACTGAAGCCATTGTAAGCGAGCGTTAAATCTTGCAACTCAGCCAATCTTCCGAAGTTTGCAGGAAGACTACCATAGAAGTGGTTATTGCCGAGAGCCAGTGCAACTAACGTGGACATAGTTGTCATAAACTCAGGTATTGTTCCTGATAGAGAGTTGTTAATGGCGTCCCACACATACAACTTCTCCAGGGAAATCATTTCAGAAGGTAATGCACCTGTGAGTAAACAGCTTTCCCAATATAAATAGCTCAATGCACTCATGTTCCCGATAAAAGCAGGAATTGTACCTTCGAACAAATTCACACTCAAGTATAGCTCCACTATATTCTTCCAGTTCTCTAATTCTGCTGGAAGAGTCCCAGATAACACATTCGAGCTTACACTAAAGAACTCCAACTTCTCCAACTGACCAAGCGCACCAGGAAGACTACCTGTAAATATGTTGGAGCTCAGATCCAGATAAGTCATTGCAGTCCATTGACCTATCGCACTACTCAAACTGCCTGAAAAAGTATTCGACGAGAGCGAAATATCTGTGATGCTGGATAGATCGTAGATTGTGGAGGGAAGCGATCCCCATAGTATATTGTCATATACACTGAAGTATGCTAATGCGCTCAATTGGCCAATCGAAGACGGAAGAGTACCCGTGAAGAAGTTCGTATCCAAGCTAATAAAAAGCATAGCTGATGCTGTACCCACATCGTCAGGTATCGATCCACTGAGCATGTTATAGAAGACGCCAAAATAGGTCAAAGACTTAAGCTTGCTAACTGATGGCGGCAGATGACCAGTCATGAAGTTATTGTGAATAGAGAAGGTGTTCAGAAGTGAGCAATTGGCAATACTCTCTGGAAATTCACCCGAAATCAAGTTCGAATAGGCATACAAATAGGATAACTGAGACCAGGTGCCAATATCACCTGGCATCGAGCCAGAGAGATGATTCGAATATATATAGAAATAGCTCAGCCCTGTCAGTTGGGAGAGGTTCGTTGGCAAGATGCCTGTCAGATCATTCTCAGATAAATCCAAGAAGACCAAGGATTTGACGTTTGTGAGACTGCTGGGAATAGAACCACTTAAACCATTGCTGTCTAAGACCAAATAAATCAAGTATGAGAGGCTTGACAAGGAAGATGGGATAGATCCCGTGAGCTTATGGTTTCCTGTGATAGACAGCTTTTGCAGTTGTTGCAGCTGTTGCAGAGAGTCGGGCAAACTTCCACTCATGTTGTTATGCGACAGAATTATACTGTGCACATGCTCTTCACAATTGCTGCTATTATCACATACTGTATTACAAGTGACTCCTTCCCAACCCTCACTGCAAGGGTCAGGATTCGATTCCGTGAAATTCCATGGAACTCCCGTCCAGATCCAATACTCACCAATAGTTGCATTATAGAGGTCATGCAAGGCCCCCAACTCATCCGCTGGGAGAGGAGCAGGATTGCTCTGATTTCCTGTCACAGTGAGGAGGATTTCTTGCTCTTTTAGCTGGCCAGAGGGAAGAAGGTGTGTATTCTGGTGGTGCAAAGGATTTGGGTGACTGGTGAGATTTCCCCATGAATGGATGAGATGAAGGGAACAGGAAAGGAAGAAGATGAGAAGAAATCTTGCAAGCCAGATCGTCATCGCTTTTATACTCAAATTAAGGTAGCCATTTTATATCTTTGTTATTGCTTATTAAAGTCTTCGGATAATATATTTTTTGGATTTGATTGTGTGTTTGGTTTGGATTGCTCAAACAATTTAAGTTAAGTTAACGCCAACATCTCCGCCGCAACGTAAAAAACCCGATGGATGATAGCTTAGTTAAGTAGGTAACAAAACAATGATGAACAAAACGTAGGTAACAAAACAATGATGAACCGAAAAGCAAATGGAAACGTGAAATCCACCGTGGAAAGCTCGATTGTCACGGGGACCCTCTCTAGCTAGGATGGTGGCGGACGAGGAGATTTTTCGAAATTTCAATTTCTACACGGAATATACTGCAGTAGTATTATCAGCTAAATACGGATTGGCGCCACGAAAGAAAGAAATATAAACGACTCAGGTCTACCAACACTTGAGAAAGAAGGTAACTCTCATATACAGCATGTGTGACCACGACATAAACGCTTGATGACGATAATAATCGACGTTATATTTGCTTAAACATTATTTTGGTTGCTTTTTCTAGTATTCATCAACAAGAAATGCGCTTAAATACAATTTGGAAAAACCTCAACAAGATCAATCCATTTCATTTCTTTCTATCTGTCCAATATAAACTTCTCCTATATGTTCTCTTTCAATGGCTGCTGACAATTTTCTTTTCTTTCACTGAAGGATCCAGCTGGCTCCAATCATCAATGAGGAAAGTGAAACACCGCTCAAGCACAAAACTCTGGATGAACCTATAATAAGCAAATTACGAACAGAACACGAAAACTTCATTGAGAAGTAATAGAATCCAATACACAGTCTCACGATCCCCAAAGCCATCCAATAAACCAAACCCTGCAAAAATACATAATCACATCAAGAAACAGGCACGTTGACCAGCTCTATACCATTTCTACCTTCTCTTGATGCTTGATTTCTCACAACCTCCTCATGCATCAGTCTGCGCCTCTCCATCCAACCCAGCCATAATCGATGCACAATCACTGCCAACAAAGGCACCAAACACATTACCAACACGAAATACAATCCAATCCAAGCACCTCCTTTATCACCAGCGATATCAAACAGGAAACAAGACAAGAAGAACAGCATTAACACAGACAGAGGTCGTGCTGCCACCAACAAGGCTGCTGGCAGTTGCTCACATTCATCGCTAACGTGCTGCACGACCAAGGCTTGATTGTCGGTCCTCACAGAAGAGCAAGATGACGAAAAAGAAACCACCTTCACATGTCTCACGGCTTCCCTTGAGCCATCGGCATTCCACTCCGACTCAGGGACAGTAGCGCTCATCTTGCTGTCATTGGAATGCAGGCGAAGTGACGAAGATAAACGGTCATGGTGATTGTTCTCGCTTGCTTTCCACGCCATTTGGTAAAACCTCGCCAACGCCCATTGTGTCAGATAGGTATTGCTCACTATTGCCACGCAAACCAGAACAGCCAAATACGGTAACACGATGCCATATGTTAGAAGAGTCCCTATCATCATCGAAAGACGAACAGAATACTCTGCAGCAGAGAAAACATGCTCGAAATTCGTTTCGTCCAGAAAATAGCTCATTATCCCATGTGAGATGTTCTTCCTCCAAAGAGGAGGAAGCAACAAACTTGTAGTAGATGACAAACTGATAGATCTAATTGCGTTCGGCTTGGGAGATGTAGTATTCGCATCTATCGCAACATCTCCACTTCGAATGTGCAGAGGAGAAATAAACTCACGGCTAACAACAACTCCCCTTTCCGCCATAGATCCTTCCTCCTTCTTCTCAGCACCATCAATATTCTCACTCTCATCAGAGGACATCTGCTGATCATGATAAAAGGTCAACAACAGAACGACAAGTGGATGCAGTACTCCCAACAACAGATACTTATACACGAACACATAGCCATACTCTTGGAGCAAGGCAGAACTGCATTGATACCCATAGCTAAAGGGCGGCTGGAAATCTGACGTTTTGATAACACTGGCAGTACTCATACATGCGTTCTCAACAATGGTGATACATACCGGATATGAATACGATACGGTGACATAAGGTGGAGATACGAAGACATAGTAGAAACAATCAGAACTAATAAACAAGGTGGCTAAACAAGGTGCAACGATTGTATTGAACAACATCAAACAGCTGTAAATAGTAATAGTTGCAGAATTCCATCGATTCGTCGTTCGGGCCAGATTATTCTTCACTCCATCACCACTGGTTACAGCAACTGTGTCAGTACAAGAGAGGCCAGGGTGAGATACCTCTTTCGTTATTCCTCGCTCGCCTACTCGCGCAATCCAATGAGAAAGAACCAAGAACAAAATGCGAGACCACACTAGTTTGAAGCCTGTCATGGCCACAGACAGGAAGAATGACTGCAAGACAGATATTTGCAAGCAGAAATAGACATATACAGCATTTACAACCATCACCACTGCGGTGTTTCCCGCTACGATCACCAACACACGAAGAAAATAGCGCCAACTCTCGCTGCTCTCACAAGCTACAGACCATCCATACCACCACCACTTTATAGAAACGTGGCGGCCATTCTGTTGATCGTCAGCGTGATAGAAAGAAGAAAAACCACGAGATGTGATAAAGAAAGCTAGACTGGCTGCTATACCAAGAAACAGAATCAACAACGCTATCGCAGCAGATTCTCCTGACAGAAATGCTGCTGACGGCGTCCATCCATATTGATAGTAGTAGCTACCATAGAAATAAGATAGCGTGGTATAGAGAGGAACGCCCAGCAATACGATCAACAACATCGCTACACTACTAAACTGTCGAACAAATCGTGACAACTGACCCACCATCACGATTTGACTTCGAAGGACAGCTACGGGATTATTAATAGAGTGAGGCTCCCTATCGGCTTGGACACGAGAATCGGCATGAGTCTCGTCTACATGACTGCACTCTCTAAGATATGCGCCTTCTAAACTCTTGATATCAGCTTCATAATATTCATCATCGCTATCATCTTCACGATTCGAGTCTTCTTGAAACGTAACGTCTGCGTCAGCTTCATCATACTCATCATCGCTATCTTCTCCGCGATACGTGTTGTCTTGTCTGCGAAGAGCGTCTTTGACCTCGTCGTTCTCGCCACCATAGACAGACTGCCACTCCTCCATCTGCTTCCTCATCATCTCCACCTTGTCCAAGAACCGATCCCAACATGTCGCTGACTGTGCTGATGATTTCCCTTTCTCTTCATCCTTTGAAGTCGCTCCCTCACCTCTCTTCTCCAAGTCCTCGCCTTCTCCCACATCCTCTGATACTTCTTTCTCCTCATTTTGCTTCCTCTTCCCACAACACGCAATGTCCTTGCTATACTTACTCTTAACATCCTCACGTTGTCTACTACTGCGCATCTTCATCGACCCTGCAATGCAAACACACACCACTCCCAAACATACTACTACCGATCCCCAGATTATCAGAGCCGTGTTCAACGTCACCGAACCACAGCCATATTGGTTGTTATAAGGATCACTGGGAGGCAGACTCTCTTCATCATTGCCATCGTCCGGACATTGGAAGATATTGCCTCTCAGCATATCCACATCCCCTATATGATAGTAATCACTAGGGATCTTGCCAGAAAGACGATTGATGTCCAGAGCGATCGAAGCATTGGCCCAATCAGTGGATGACATACTGTTCTTCAATATGCCTGTGAGCTTGTTGAAACTCAGATCAAGGTTGATCCACGAGTTGCTCTGCACAGAATCAGGCACTGTTCCCGATAGTTCGTTGTGAGATAGGGAGAGATCAGAAAGCAAACTATGCTTAGCCAAGTCAGGAATCGTGCCTTTCAAACTATTCCCGGACAAGTGCAGGGTAACTAACACATTCAACTCCTGGAATAAGCACGAAGGCAAACTGCCATGAACTGCATGTTTCCCCATGACGTAGGAAGGCACCCAAGATGAAAGCGTACCATCAGACGAAGAGAGCGTTGCCCTGCGACAACTCGGAGCAGCCGATAGACCATCCAATGCTGCCACTTGCAACTTACTGGCTTTGCAAAGGTCGGATGAAATCGTTCCTGTGAAGCAATTTTCTACTGCTGCCAGTGTGTTCAGTTTGGTCAATTGTGCGAAGTCGGAGGCTGGAAATGCACCGCTGAAGCGATTGTTCGACAGGTCCAAATAAACCAAAGAAGGAGTGGAAAGAGAAGTGAAAGTCCCTGACAAGGAACCTGATAACTCATTTCCGCGTAAGAACAACCAAACCAGCTTAGGCATTTTCTCATGCACTTGAAACGATCCCGTCAATCCATTCGAGGAAATGTCCAGGATCGAGATATTCTGTAAAGATAGCAGTGGCGATGTCTCTCCAGTGAAGTAGTTATTAGAGATGTTCAAATAGTCAAGATGGCTTGACGGGATGGAAAGGGAAGATAAAGAGCCTGACAAGAAGTTACAAGCCAGAGAAGCAGCTTGGAGATTACTTAGTGTGGAGAAAGAAGCAGGAAGACTCCCACTGAAGCCACTGAAAGAGACCGTTAAATATTGCAACTTCGTCAATCTTCCGAAGTGCGCAGGAAGACTACCATGAAAGTTATTTATCCCTAGTCCCATTACAAGTAAAGAAGATATATTGGAGAGACAATCAGGTATTGTTCCTGACAATATGTTATTTTCCACAGCCAGTATGTTCAGATTCTGGAGTGAAGCCATTTCCGAAGGTAATACACCTGTGAGAAAGCTATCGTCCAAATACAAATACTTCAATACAGTCAAATTGCCAAATGAAGCGGGAATAGTGCCATCGAACCAATTTCCACTCAGATACACCTCCACTATACTCTTGCAATTCCCCAGTTCTGCTGGAAGAGCCCCAGATAGGACATTTAAGCTTCCACTCAAAACTTCCAACTTCTCCAACTGACCAAGCGCACCAGGAAGACTGCCTGCAAAATAGTTTTCGCTGATATCCAGATAAGCCATTGCAGTCCATTGACCTATCGCACTACTCAAACTGCCTGAAAAAGTATTCGTCGAGAGCGAAACTTCTACGATACTGGATAGATCGTAGATTGTGGAGGGAAGCGATCCCCATAGTATATTGTCAAATACACTGAAGTATGTTAATGCGCTCAATTGGCCAATCGAAGACGGAAGAGTACCCGTGAAGAAGTTCGTTTCCAAGCTCATACAAAGCATAGCTGATGCTGTACCCACATCATCAGGTATCGGTCCACTGAGCATGTTATATGAAGCATCTAAAAAGGTCAAAGACTTAAGCTTGCTAACTGATGGCGGCAGATGACCAGTCATAAAGTTATTGTAAACAGTAAAGGTGTTCAGAAGTGAGCAATTGGCAATACTCTCTGGAAATTCACCCGAAATCAAGTTCGAATAAGCGTACAAATAGGATAACTGAGACCAGGCGCCAATATCACCTGGCATCGAGCCAGAGAGATGATTCGAATATATATAGAAATAGCTCAGCCCTGTCAGTTGGGAGAGGTTCGTTGGCAAGATGCCTGTCAGATCATTCTCAGATAAATCCAAGAAGACCAAGGATTTGACGTTTGTGAGACTGCTGGGAATAGAACCACTTAAACCATTGCTGTCTAAGACCAAATAAATCAAGTATGAGAGGCTTGACAAGGAAGATGGGATAGACCCCGTGAGCTTAAAATTACTTGAGATGGACAAATAACGCAGTTGTTGCAGCTGTTGCAAAGAGTCGGGCAAACTTCCACTCATGTTGTTATTTGATAGAAAGATGGCAACTACATGCTCTTCACAACTCTCCATGGTATTGCTAGAATTATGGCACACAGCATTGCACATCACTCCTTCCCAACCCTCACTGCAAGGGTCAGGATTCGATTCCGTGAAATTCCATGGAACTCCCGTCCAGTTCCAATACTCACCGAGAGTTGTACTGTAGAGGTCATGTAAGGCCCCCAACTCATCCGCTGGGAGAGGAGCAGGATTGCTCTGATTTCCTGTCACAGTGAGGAGGACTTCTTGCTCTTTTAGCTGGCCAGAGGGAAGAAGGTGTGTATTCTGGTGGTGCAAAGGATTTGGGTGACTGGTGAGATTTCCCCATGAATGGATGAGATGAAGGGAACAAGAAAGGAAGAAGATGAGAAGAAATCTTGCAAGCCAGATCGTCATCGCTTTTACAATCGATTCTTGCCGTTGATACAGTAGTATTTCATTCACACCTCTGTTATCACTGGTTTTCAGGATTTCGTTATTTACTTGGACTTGATTTGAGTTGATTGATTTGATTTGATTTGATGTGCTGGGAAACCATAAACTTCGTAGTTTCGCAATTTCGCAATTTCTGGTTTTCGGAATTTTGTTGTTTTGGGTGGTTTCATTGGGTTTCGTAATTTCGGAAATTTTGGGATTGGTGGGTTAAAATGTGACAGAAAAGCCAACGAATGAGAATGAGAACATTATCAAAGACTTCTTGGGGAAGTCTTCTAACTTGGCTTTGTTTTATTTGTTGCTCTCATTGCACTGCTTTTCGAAAGCATTCTTTTCTATCTCACTCATTGAATAGAAGGTCCTTTTCTTTCTCTTTCCAGAGAAATCTTCAGGTGAGCAAAGGGTGCTTTGCTGCTGACGTATGCCAATAACACCTTTTGACCCCTACCTTATGTCATCATCAAATTTTCTCTCTTGTTTAGATGTTTTCAACTGAGTTTAGCTCGCAGGTGCTTGAAGAAGCAGCTTCCAAGTTTTTGGTGGCAAATACTTATCATTTCACTCCAACCACAGGAGGAGTGAATAATGTAGTTCGTTATATTGAGACTGACAATGGTCATCAGTATATTTTACGCGTATATAACAATGGAAATGATTCTTATCGTGTACGATTTGAGCATGCTATCTTACAACAGCTCAGCCAGATGAATCTGTCTTTTAAAATTCCGACAACTGTTCCAAGTTTAGAAAGTGCTGCCCCACATGTCTTATTATCAACCGGAGCAGAAGCTTCTCTCTTTGAGATTATACCAGGCAAGTTGCCTAAGCTGACCCTGGTAAAAGAAATCGGCCGCGCCTCCGGAGAGCTGACCACAGCCATGGCAAAGGTCTCTTTGGACATGACATCGCCCAACCCTCCATACTATGATATCTATAAAGTGCATCATGCAGTTACAAGAGAGAAGTTTATGGAAAGAGTTGCATCATCTGACTTTGATGGTGTTCGCCCAACAATGAATGAACTAATTCAAGAGTTGGAGGCCATTGAGAAACTCTCACATGAGTTACTTTCTCTCAAACTTCCACAGCAATTAATTCACGGTGATCTTCATTACGATAATGTTCTTGTATTGGATCAGGAAGGGGCCATTAGTGGATTGTTAGATTTTGAATTTTGTGCATTAGATTGGAGGGCGATGGAGTTGGCCATTTGCCTCAGTAAATATGCCGGAGAGAAAGGTGCCTTAGGCTATTTCAATGATTTTATCGATGGATACATGGAACATGCCGAATTGAATATATTGGAAGTCTCTGTAATTCCAGATTTGATTAATCTTCGTATCTTGTCGAATGTGGTCTATTTTGTGGGCCGTGCCATCGCCCAAGAAGACAGTATCACCAGCATTACAAGTCGTGCTGAGATTTATCTGCAGCGTATTCGATGGATTAAAGCCAATCGTGAAGCGATTAGTGCCAAAATTCAGGCTTGTTTAGATGCTAAAGTCACTAAAACTTAACTAATGTTTGGTCAGCTTGGAGCTCATTAGCTGTTTTATACAATCATTAATAACCAACTAAACAACAAAACCTAGCAATTAAGGATAGAGAGGTTGTTTGCACCTTATTAGCACTAAATACAATACGTATACAATATCGAGCTATTTCATATAGATAGGTATTGCAAAACAGGGTAGCGTGCTGGAAATTATTTTCATAGTCTACATAGACGTCCGTCGTGTATTTACAAAAAATATATGATCATCATAAAGTATCTCATAGATCACTGCAGTTGAGGTTAGAAGCCTTTTGCTTCATACCACTGTCTTCTCCTCCACCATCTCCACTATTGTCTTCTTATCAACATCAGTGCTCGTTTGAACCATTGTCGTCTTTCTCACTTGTTCATTTGCTTGTCGTTTAGACCATCCACTACTCAGCAAATTCCACACATACTTCATATAAATCCGAACTCCGAGCAGATACCATTGCTTGCTCCCGAGGAGAATGACTACCCCATGCCCAATTATAGATTCGGCCTGCGATACAGGTTGAGCGGTAAAGTTATAAATCAATATTCCTTAATGGTCCGTTAAGGTAGAAGACTGACGTCCTTGGAGGGGAAGCATGCTTGATGCTTCTCAAGTACCTTCTCTTGATGCTTGATTTCTCACAACCTCCTCATGCATCAGTCTGCGCCTCTCCATCCAACCCAGCCATAATCGATGCACAATCACTGCCAACAAAGGCACCAAACACATTACCAACACGAAATACAATCCAATCCAAGCACCTCCTTTATCACCAGCGATATCAAACAGGAAACAAGACAAGAAGAACAGCATTAACACAGACAGAGGTCGTGCTGCCACCAACAAGGCTGCTGGCAGTTGCTCACATTCATCGCTAACGTGCTGCACGACCAAGGCTTGATTGTCGGTCCTCACAGAAGAGCAAGATGACGAAAAAGAAACCACCTTCACATGTCTCACGGCTTCCCTTGAGCCATCGGCATTCCACTCCGACTCAGGGACAGTAGCGCTCATCTTGCTGTCATTGGAATGCAGGCGAAGTGACGAAGATAAACGGTCATGGTGATTGTTCTCGCTTGCTTTCCACGCCATTTGGTAAAACCTCGCCAACGCCCATTGTGTCAGATAGGTATTGCTCACTATTGCCACGCAAACCAGAACAGCCAAATACGGTAACACGATGCCATATGTTAGAAGAGTCCCTATCATCATCGAAAGACGAACAGAATACTCTGCAGCAGAGAAAACATGCTCGAAATTCGTTTCGTCCAGAAAATAGCTCATTATCCCATGTGAGATGTTCTTCCTCCAAAGAGGAGGAAGCAACAAACTTGTAGTAGATGACAAACTGATAGATCTAATTGCGTTCGGCTTGGGAGATGTAGTATTCGCATCTATCGCAACATCTCCACTTCGAATGTGCAGAGGAGAAATAAACTCACGGCTAACAACAACTCCCCTTTCCACCATAGGTCCTTCCTCCTTCTTCTTCTTCTCAGCGCCATCATCATTCCCATTCCCATTCTCACTCTCACTCTCATCAGAGGATGTCTGCTGATCATGATAAAAGGTCAACAACAGAACCACAAGTGGATGCAGTACTCCCAACAACAGATACTTATACACGAACACATAACCATACTCTTGGAGCAAGGCAGAACTGCATTGATACCCATAGCTAAAGGGCGGCTGGAAATCTGACGTTTTGATAACACTGGCAGTACTCATACATGCGTTCTCAACAATGGTGATACATACCGGATATGAATACGATACGGTGACATAAGGTGGAGATACGAAGACATAGTAGAAACAATCAGAACTAATAAACAAGGTGGCTAAACAAGGTGCAACGATTGTATTGAACAACATCAAACAGCTGTAAATAGTAATAGTTGCAGAATTCCATCGATTCGTCGTTCGGGCCAGATTATTCTTCACTCCATCACCACTGGTTACAGCAACTGTGTCAGTACAAGAGAGGCCAGGGTGAGATACCTCTTTCGTTATTCCTCGCTCGCCTACTCGCGCAATCCAATGAGAAAGAACCAAGAACAAAATGCGAGACCACACTAGTTTGAAGCCTGTCATGGCCACAGACAGGAAGAATGACTGCAAGACAGATATTTGCAAGCAGAAATAGACATATACAGCATTTACAACCATCACCACTGCGGTGTTTCCCGCTACGATCACCAACACACGAAGAAAATAGCGCCAACTCTCGCTGCTCTCACAAGCTACAGACCATCCATACCACCACCACTTTATAGAAACGTGGCGGCCATTCTGTTGATCGTCAGCGTGATAGAAAGAAGAAAAACCACGAGATGTGATAAAGAAAGCTAGACTGGCTGCTATACCAAGAAACAGAATCAACAACGCTATCGCAGCAGATTCTCCTGACAGAAATGCTGCTGACGGCGTCCATCCATATTGATAGTAGTAGCTACCATAGAAATAAGATAGCGTGGTATAGAGAGGAACGCCCAGCAATACGATCAACAACATCGCTACACTACTAAACTGTCGAACAAATCGTGACAACTGACCCACCATCACGATTTGACTTCGAAGGACAGCTACGGGATTATTAATTGACTGAGCCTCCCTTTCAGCATCAGCATGAGAATCGGCATGAGCCTCGTCAACATGATTGCCTTCTCCGCGATACGTGTCTTCTTGTCTGCGAAGAGCTTCCTTGACCTCACCGTTCTCGCCACCATAGACAGACTGCCACTCCTCCATCTGCTTCCTCATCATCTCCACCTTGTCCAAGAACCGATCCCAACATGTCGCTGACTGTGCTGATGATTTCCCTTTCTCTTCATCCTTTGAAGTCGCTCCCTCACCTCTCTTCTCCAAGTCCTCGCCTTCTCCCACATCCTCTGATACTTCTTTCTCCTCATTTTGCTTCCTCTTCCCACAACACGCAATGTCCTTGCTATACTTACTCTTAACATCCTCACGTTGTCTACTACTGCGCATCTTCATCGACCCTGCAATGCAAACACACACCACTCCCAAACATACTACTACCGATCCCCAGATTATCAGAGCCGTGTTCAACGTCACCGAACCACAGCCATATTGGTTGTTATAAGGATCACTGGGAGGCAGACTCTCTTCATCATTGCCATCGTCCGGACATTGGAAGATATTGCCTCTCAGCATATCCACATCCCCTATATGATAGTAATCACTAGGGATCTTGCCAGAAAGACGATTGATGTCCAGAGCGATCGAAGCATTGGCCCAATCAGTGGATGACATACTGTTCTTCAATATGCCTGTGAGCTTGTTGAAACTCAGATCAAGGTTGATCCACGAGTTGCTCTGCACAGAATCAGGCACTGTTCCCGATAGTTCGTTGTGAGATAGGGAGAGATCAGAAAGCAAACTATGCTTAGCCAAGTCAGGAATCGTGCCTTTCAAACTATTCCCGGACAAGTGCAGGGTAACTAACACATTCAACTCCTGGAATAAGCACGAAGGCAAACTGCCATGAACTGCATGTTTCCCCATGACGTAGGAAGGCACCCAAGATGAAAGCGTACCATCAGACGAAGAGAGCGTTGCCCTGCGACAACTCGGAGCAGCCGATAGACCATCCAATGCTGCCACTTGCAACTTACTGGCTTTGCAAAGGTCGGATGAAATCGTTCCTGTGAAGCAATTTTCTACTGCTGCCAGTGTGTTCAGTTTGGTCAATTGTGCGAAGTCGGAGGCTGGAAATGCACCGCTGAAGCGATTGTTCGACAGGTCCAAATAAACCAAAGAAGGAGTGGAAAGAGAAGTGAAAGTCCCTGACAAGGAACCTGATAACTCATTTCCGCGTAAGAACAACCAAACCAGCTTAGGCATTTTCTCATGCACTTGAAACGATCCCGTCAATCCATTCGAGGAAATGTCCAGGATCGAGATATTCTGTAAAGATAGCAGTGGCGATGTCTCTCCAGTGAAGTAGTTATTAGAGATGTTCAAATAGTCAAGATGGCTTGACGGGATGGAAAGGGAAGATAAAGAGCCTGACAAGAAGTTACAAGCCAGAGAAGCAGCTTGGAGATTACTTAGTGTGGAGAAAGAAGCAGGAAGACTCCCACTGAAGCCATTGTAAGCGATCGTTAAATATTGCAGCTTCGTCAATCTTCCGAAGTGCGCTGGAAGACTACCATAGAAGTGGTTATTGCCGAGAGCCAGTGCAACTAAGGTGGATATATTGGTCATAAACTCAGGTATTGTTCCTGATAGAAAGTTGCTAATGACATTCAACACAAGTAAATTCTCCAGGGAAGCTATTTCAGAAGGTAATGCACCTGTCAGTAAGCAGGTTTCCCAATATAAATAGCTCAATGCACTCATGTTCCCGATAAAAGCAGGAATTGTACCTTCGAACAAATTCACGCTCAAGTATAGCTCCTCCAACATCTTCCAGTTCCCCAGTTCTGCTGGAAGAGTCCCAGATAACACATTCGAGCTTACACTAAAGAACTCCAACTTCTCCAACTGACCAAGCGCACCAGGAAGATTGCCTGTAAATATGTTAGAGCTCAGATCCAGATAAGTCATTGCAGTCCATTGACCTATCGCACTACTCAAACTGCCCGAAAAAGTATTTGAGGAGAGCAAAACTTCTGTGATGCTGGATAGATCGTAGATTGTGGAGGGAAGCGATCCCCATAGTATATTGTCAAATACACTGAAGTATGTTAATGCGCTCAATTGGCCAATCGAAGACGGAAGAGTACCCGTGAAGAAGTTCGTTTCCAAGCTCATACAAAGCATAGCTGATGCTGTACCCACATCATCAGGTATCGGTCCACTGAGCATGTTATATGAAGCATCTAAAAAGGTCAAAGACTTAAGCTTGCTAACTGATGGCGGCAGATGACCAGTCATAAAGTTATTGTAAACAGTAAAGGTGTTCAGAAGTGAGCAATTGGCAATACTCTCTGGAAATTCACCCGAAATCAAGTTCGAATAAGCGTACAAATAGGATAACTGAGACCAGGCGCCAATATCACCTGGCATCGAGCCAGAGAGATGATTCGAATATATATAGAAATAGCTCAGCCCTGTCAGTTGGGAGAGGTTCGTTGGCAAGATGCCTGTCAGATCATTCTCAGATAAATCCAAGAAGACCAAGGATTTGACGTTTGTGAGACTGCTGGGAATAGAACCACTTAAACCATTGCTTCCCAAGATCAAAGAAGATAAATAAGAGAGGTTTGACAAGGAAGATGGGATAGATCCCGTGAGCTTAAAATTACTTGAGATGGACAAATAACGCAGTTGTTGCAGCTGTTGCAGAGAGTCAGGCAAACTTCCACTCATGTTGTTGTTCGATAGAATAATACTGTTGACATGCTCTTCACAATTGCTGTTGTTATCACACACTATAAAGCAAGTGACTCCTTCCCAACCCTCACTGCAAGGGTCAGGATTCGATTCCGTGAAATTCCATGGAACTCCCGTCCAGATCCAATACTCACCAATAGTTGCATTATAGAGGTCATGCAAGGCCCCCAACTCATCTGCTGGGAGAGGAGCAGGATTGCTCTGATTTCCTGTGACAGTGAGGAGGATTTCTTGCTCTTTTAGCTGGTCAGAGGAAAGAAGGCGTGAATTTTTGTGGCGCAAAGGATTTGGGTGACTGATGAGATTTCCCCATGAATGAACGAAATGAAGGGAACAAGAAAGGAAGAAGACGAGAAGAAATCTTCCCAGAAGGTGTCTAGAAAACCTGATTTGTCGTTGTCGCCTCATCCTTCTCCAATTCTGCTGATCACTCTATCATCGTATGACATGACAGATTCAACCCCAGAGCAGATTCAACCCTGTAGTGTTGGTCTTTCGGAAGACAAAACATCGAGATTTATCAAAGTCTCTTTCTTTTTGAAAACAAGACGAACTCAGACTCAAAGCGCTTGTTAAAACAAATGACTGAAGTTAATGATCGTTAGTTTAAGTCTTGTTTGATGGCGATTAGGCAATTTTCAAAGGAAGTCATTGTGGATCAGCGAAAATGGAAAATGGCTGTTCATATCTTGTCGAATGTGGTCTATTTTGTGGGTCGTGCCATCGCCCAATAAGACAGTATCACCAGCATTACAAGTCGTGCTGAGAATTATCTGCAGCGTATTCGATGGATTAAAGCCAATCGTGAAGCGATTAGTGCCAAAATTCAGGCTTGTTTAGATGCTAAAGTCACTAAAACTTAACTAATGTTTGGTCAGCTTGGAGCTCATTAGCTGTTTTATACAATCATTAATAACCAACTAAACAACAAAACCTAGCAATTAAGGATAGAGAGGTTGTTTGCACCTTATTAGCACTAAATACAATACGTATACAATATCGAGCTATTTCATATAGATAGGTATTGCAAAACAGGGTAGCGTGCTGGAAATTATTTTCATAGTCTACATAGACGTCCGTCGTGTATTTACAAAAAATATATGATCATCATAAAGTATCTCATAGATCACTGCAGTTGAGGTTAGAAGCCTTTTGCTTCATACCACTGTCTTCTCCTCCACCATCTCCACTATTGTCTTCTTATCAACATCAGTGCTCGTTTGAACAATTGTCGTCTTTCTCACTTGTTCATGCTTGTCGTTTAGACCATCCACTACTCAACAATTTCCACACATGCCTCATATACATTGATATCTCTGATCGTGCCACGACCAATGATGTCAAAATACAGGCACTCCAGAAAATCACTGTGAAGTATAATGCCATCCAAGCTCCCGCGGCATCTCCTGCAACGTCAAAGAGATAGCAAGCATAGAATAGAGGCAACAAGATTAACAAAGGTCCAGATGCTTCTTTCATGCCATGCCGTAGCCTACTACACTGTTTACCCAATTCAACCACTTTCTCTTTCATCTTATCTTTCATCTTTTGACCTTTGACTTCCTTTTCCTCACTACAGTCATCATTCTTCATTTCATTATTACTACTATGACTATTATCACTGTTGTTAGTGTTGTCATGGTTATCATATCGTGTCATGGTTTCTCTTCTCAGAAAAGTGAAAATGGCATGGTATTCAATGGAACGCAACCATCCAATCTGAGTTAACACCGTATTGCTCAAGATACTGAAGCAGATCAAGAAAGAAAGATAAGGTAAAACAGAACCATAAGTCAGTAAACATCCTATCATCATAGACAAACGAATAATATAGTCTCCAGAAGAGAAAACTACATTCATATCTGAATTCTCTTCATCTTCTCTTCTCCATAAAGGAGGTAACAAATAGACTTCAACCCATGTTTCCGACACTGCCTTTCGTCGTCCACTTTCCTCTTTCCTCTCCGTCCTACTATCTCCATAAAGAACAACTACAACTACCAACAAAGGATAAAGTACTCCAATCAATACATACTTATAAGCAAATACATAAGCATAATCAACCAACATGGCGGAACTACATTGAAAAGAATAGCTGAATGGTGGAGCAAAGTCAATTGAACGAGTTGTTGGCGCTTCCAACATACAACCAACATTATCAAACCGAGTACATTGTTCGAAAGTATATGAAGCAGAGATCTCAGCAGGAGATGCAAAAACATAATAGAAGCAATCAGAGCTAGCAACCAGAGTAGCAAGACAAGGTGCCACTATCGTATTGAATAACATCAGACTACTCATAAAATGAACATTACTCTCATCTAATCCTGTTTTAGAAGAGAGATGTTGTAAAGGTTGTAGATAGTGTACAACAGCAAATTGAACAACCATACTCCAGAATACTTTAAAGACTGATAACGCTACAGACAGCATCATTGCACTCCATCTTTGAACTTGAAGATAGACATAGACATAAGATCCATTAACCAACAACACAATGGAGATATTGAAAACAGCAACAGCTGTCTTCATTAGCAGGATCACTCTCCAATCTAACTTCTTCCTCTTCATCAACTCTTCTTCGCTCAATTGTTGGGTGGGTATGGCGGATGTAGTAAGAGGGAGACAATCTGAATAAAAAGAAGAGCTGTCACTGGTTCCATTACTTGTTGAGGGGGGAATTCCAGTTTCTAACTTTGAAAGTATTGTTGATTGAGAGCTTTCTGTTAACGGATCTTCATCTGGCCTGTGTAAAGGACTAAATGCTTCCTTAACTTTGTCTATTTCACTATTATCATCATCCCTTTTATATTCTTCTTGCTGTGGTGATTGTACTTTCTCATCGTCTAACCTCAACCCAACTTCTTCTTCTTTATCCCTCCTTTCATCACTGCCAGACGTTAACTTGTGTAGAGGAACAATAGATAGCAGGAACAAAAAGAAAAAGAAGATCAATAACACTGCTGAAGCACTCACACCTGAGAGATAGGCAGCAGATATAGTCCATGCATATTCATTATCATAGGAGCCACAGAAGTATGTCAGGCAACCATAGATGGGACATCCCACACAAATGATATAAATCCCTAGCCACAGCACAAAACGTCGTGTCTTATTCATGAACAATCCAGCTTCATAGATTTGTTTCCAAAAGATATCATCCTTCAGGTCCTCATCAACAACGTCACCAACAAACAAAACAACAAGACCGTCTTTCCATTCTTTCAGGTTATAGTCGGTAGAATGAGTGTCAAGACTCTCTTTCGTTGGTGAATACCATTGAGACATGGCTCGTTCCCATTGTAAAAGCTCGGATATTACAAAGCTTTGTTCTAATGCCTTCCAACATCTACTTTTATGAGTTGATTCTGAAGACAATCCTAAATTTGATTGTGATGTACTATTTGCGTCATCATTGTCTGTCACTTCAGCTTTCCCTGTCATTGTCGTTTGTTTAATCTGCCGTCTCATCCAAACAAGTCCTAAATAAATCGCTACGAAAGTGCAGAAGACAAGGCATACCCAGGCCATAAGCGCTTCATTCAAATTATCAGAACCACATCCATATTGTAAATGATAAGGATCAGCCTCAGGAACATCACTTTTCAGACTCTGTTCAGGACAAGCAAACAGATTGCCTCTCAACATATCTAACTCTCCTCCAGAAGAATCATTTCCACTTCCCCCTGTCATATCATAATAGAACCCAGGGATACGTCCCGAAAACCTATTGATATTTAAGTAAATAAAAGCATTTGGAAGAAATCCTTCCGTATTACTGTTTCCGCTATCATCCGTTTTTAACTCTCCTTTAATCTTGTTGTAACTCACATCTAAACGACTCCAACGATTACCTCCTTGCAATGGTGGAGGAAGAGTGCCAGTTAGTTCATTGTGTGATAAAGAGATATCACTTAAAAACCTGCCTAAATCACTCTCCTCTTCCACAGGAATACTACCAGTCAAACGATTACCGGCGAGATGTAATGTCTCTAAATAGGGCATTGCAAACAAGCACTTTGGAATGCCACCATGAATAGCTTGGCTATTTAAAGCATAGGAATGAATTTGAGGTAATACATCCGACAAAGTGGGATTGCGACATGACTTGGCAGTGGACAGGCCATCCAAAGCTAAGACCTCTAACGATGTGAGATTACAAAAGCTCTCTGGCATTGTACCTGTAAAACAATTTTGAACCGCAGCAAATGAAGCCAGAGATATCTTGTATCCTAATAAAAATTGACTTGGCAATGGGCCTGTGAAGAGATTGTCACTAATATCCACATTTGTTAAGAGCGAATTCACCGTTTTACCAAAGAAATGAGTTATGGATCCCTCAAGAAGATTGGATTGAGCGAAAAAGATAGTGATACTGGACATTTTGGCTATGCTTGGAAGTGAACCAGAGAGAAGATTTGAAGAAATATCGATAACGAAGGCATAGTAGGCATAAGACAGGGTTGTCACATTGCCTATAAAGTAATTCGTGCTGATGTTTATATATTGTAGTATCGGGTTCTGCTGCGCATTCAGAGAAACTTCTCCAGTAAAAAGACAATGTTCAAGTTGCAGCGTGCCAAGTGAGAGCATTTGAGACAAGTCCACATTGAATTCGCCAACAAAGGCATTCCACCCCAAACCAAGATTAAGCAACCCATGTAAGTTAGCAACCTCAGAAGGAACGGTACCATAAAGTAGGTTATTGCTCATATCGAGAAAGGCCATAGCTGTTGCATGGCCTATATTATGAGAAACAGTCCCTGTGAGGAAATTGTTGAACACCAGCAGACCCGTGAGCAATTCCCCAAAGTATAAATCTTCAGGAATACTTCCTTCTAACAAATTATAACTCACATCCAAATAGTCAAAATTCTCGTTTGAACCGAATCCAGCTGGTATCACACCCGTGAAGAAGCACGAGCTCACAATCAACATTTGCATAGAAGGAATGTGAGTAAGTTCCTCAGGCAAACTTCCAGTAAAATAGTTATAGCCCATGCTCAAGGTATTTATAAGATATAAAGAGGTGAAGTTGGTTGGTAAGGTGCCATTCAGGTAATTATTATTTATATAAAAACGTTGCAACTGGGTGAGGTTTCCAATACTTGTTGAAAGAGTCCCTGACAGGGTGTTATGCCCTAAATTGAGGAAATTTAAATTAGAAAAATAGTATAGTTCAGGTGGAATAGTCCCAGAGAGAAGATTCCCGTCGAATTGCAAATTCTCCAAAATTTCACCAACACATTCAGAAGTTATGGGAATACTCCCAGTAAAATAATTATTAGACAGTTGAAGCTTGATCAACTCCTTGTTCTGGCAAATCAGTTGAGAAGGTATTGAGCCAGAGAATTGATTACTAATAATTAATACATTTTGCAGGGATGGAATATTGGCTAGTTCTTCTGGTAGTGTTCCGGTTAAATATAAACCATACAATCCAAGAGATTGCAACTTGGTTAAATTGCCGATAGAAGAGGAGAGACTTCCATGTATATAAAAGCCATCAAACAGCCACTCTGTAAGATTAGGTAAGAAGAAAAGTGTTTCTGGTATCGTTGATGATAAAGTAAACAGATAAGTAAATGATAATTGAGTCAAGTTTTGTAAATTACCAATCGAATCTGGAATAGTTCCACTTATAGAAAGATCAGAAAACGCTAAAGTATTCAATGTTGAAATGTTTCCTATCGTCTCTGGTATAGTGCCAATGAGTCCAAAATTGTCTTCCATAACTAATACACGCAAAGCAGAAAAGTTGCCTATCTCTAAAGGTAAAGTGCCTATCAAGTTCATATATTCTATATCCAAATGAATAATTTCTTGCCAACAAGCACTTTCTGTACATCTTTCATCACAAGAAATACCTTGCCAATTCTCATTGCATGGATTGGGATGTGTTTCCGTGAAGTTCCATGGTTGTCCATATAAAAACTCCCATTGATCACCATGGGTTGCATTATAAATACTATAGAGTACATCAATATCTCCCTGGCATGGAGGATAGATAGGAATTGTTTGGTTCATGGATAAGGTTATCATTGGATTTCCATTTGGATTTGACAGACCAACCAGATGGAATTCCATGGAATCAGCCAGGTCATTCTCTTCTTAAGTTAATAGTTTTGTTGACAGTGGAGTCTACGGGAGTGGATTATAACTCCATATAAGAGAGTTTTGTGGGCCAGGTCAGAGGATTTTGGTTCATCATCATCTTGATCAAAGTGGACCATTATCATCAACGCCATCGCCAACAACAACAACATTAAGGTGTATACTCCTCCTAATACCAACCAATATCATCCTAGATTCTGTAGTTTCCTTTCTTGACGGAAGATATCAGAGATCATGCATTTGATCTGTCTTTTGCTTTCTTTTCTTTCCATTCTCAACGTGAAAGCATGGAAATCACAACAATCAGGTTTGGTGACAACCTTAAGGCCTTTGTCACTTTCTAACCGCCATTATCACTATACCAGGAGAGAACTACCCACTACGCTTAATATGCTTGACAATTCAAGAAATAATGATAATGTATTGCGTCGAATAATACCCAATGCACCACCCAAGACAATCTTGAATTCTAGCAAACAAGATTTAGATGCTAATTCACACAGTCTTAAACAAGATTTTATTCGCTCACTGTCTTGGATGGGAGCTGCGACAGGGTTTGCTGCTATTCTTGGTGCTTTAAAAGGGCCTGCCGCTGCCATAGAATTCAGTTCAGGATATATTTTAGAACTTTGTTTATCAATTGATAATCTTTTCGTTTTCTTGGTATTATTTGAATATTTCAAAGTAAAAGATCATGCTCAACAGAAAGTACTAACTTATGGTATCTTTGGAGCAATGGTCTTGCGAGGTCTCTTCATATTAATGGGATCTGTAGCTATTCAACAATTCCACCAAGTCTTATTATTATTCTCTGCCGTATTGGCCTATTCTTCACTAAAGATCCTTTTAAGTAATGATGAAGAGGGTGATAAAGAGGTATGATGATGAATGAAAATGGGTGTGTGTTTTAAGCGGTCTAATCGCCTTTCTTGTATTTGTCCGATGATGAATCACAGGATTTCTCAAAGAGTCCTCTAATAAAATTCTCGCAAGAGTTCTTTCGTACCACTCCAAATCTTGATGGAGACAAGTATGTTCTTTGTCGTTTCAATATGTGCAATCATTGCTGAGGCTATATTGTGCAATTTGTTGTCTTTGTGTTGAGCAGATTCTTCACAGTTGAGAATGGTGTTCGAATGGCTACACCTCTCTTTATCTGTGTCATTTGTGTTGAATTAAGCGATATTCTTTTCGCTTTCGACTCAGTCCCTGCGGTAAGAGGCTATCTTTCCCCTCCTTTTCCTTCTTTTTCATGGTTCTAATAATCCTGCATTGCAGATTTTCGGAGTGACTCAAGATCCTGTTGTGGTCTATACTTCCAACATGTAAGTATTCTTTTTTGTGTTGGGCCTTTTGATCGGGATCATATGTGGTATAATGTAAATTGTGGTAGATTTGCAATTTGTGGTCTGCGATCTCTTTACAGCATTTTGTCTAAAGCTGTTTCTGAGTTGAAATATTTGGAGAAGGTAAACTATTGCTTTATCTTGATTATTTTATCTCTCTTCAATTCGTATGTGTTTTCATTATTGAACAGGCGGTAGGGTTGGTCTTGGGCGTGATAGCCGCCAAATTGGGGTTTGAGACTTTCGACATTGAAATACTTACTCCGCTGGAGAGTTTGTTTGTCGTTTTGGGGATACTAGGTGTCGGAATAGGTGCGAGCTTGTGGGATGGTAATGATGAGCCTGTTCCTGTTGAGGATAACTCTTCGAAACGTTAGACTAATAGTCGCTCTTGTTTGTCCATCTTTGTTTGTACTGTTGTCTTGTATGTAAGTCAATACACGATGACATAGTATAGATAGTTTGAAATTGATAGAAAAGAGAGCAAAAGGTTCCTTTGTCGTTTGCTAAGGATGACAGAGTTTTGTAATGAGTCCTGTTCCGAACTTTCTTATCCCTGTCATACCCATTCTTACCAAACATGCCACAGAAATGACCATTTCCACGTCTAATTTTCCGTTAGGTTTGCTACATATTCACATGGGTTGTTGAGTCTGTTTTTGGTCCCCTTGCACGAAACCCACGTAATCTACTGAAAGCTTCCTAAGGACCATATCAATGGGCTTCAAAACAACTTGGGTGCAAGAAAGAGCAAGAATCGTTCGATTCTGTGAAGCTATTTGAATTTAGATTTTGTTACACTCTTTCCGGTTTTTACCGGCTCTGTGGGAAACGGAAACAGAACCGAATCTCGCGTCGCCAAAACCAAAAAACGCGGTGGAAAAGCCAAGGAATTGGTGAGAAAAGAAAAACACTGACAGACTGAGTCAGCAGCAGCTTTTGGGTTCTCTGATTTGGTGGATGATTGATTTCGGATTTGGTTGGCATCTCAAACAGTAGGAGATGAGAAGATGACACAAGATGGAGTTTTCTTAGCACTCATTGTCATCTTGTTCTTTTATACGAATAGTCACAGTTGGATATCGAGAAAGGCAGTTTTCCGATGGAACAATGGTATTACGCTTCTTCAGACAAGTTCAAAGTTCATAGAGAACGAGGACAACCACCAAATGACCTCTATGGGAACCACGCTGGACAATAAAATGCAAAAGAAAAGAGGAGATAATCGTAACTCTTTGCCTTTCTTGGTCGTGGACACCTTAGGAGTGGAATTGGGCACTTTCTCGTTGGATGCCTCTACCACCAATGGTGACTTCCTGGATCTAGGACACCGTGGCATCTATAAAGTCAAAAAGGTTATCTTTCTCTATCGATATAAGCATGGTAGCTTTGTGGTTTATCAAAAGAAGCTGGAAGTGGTTCAAGAAATGGCTCCTTCATTAGCTGCTCTGGATGCTCCTTTTCGCAATATAGGATTGCAATGAATGTAGCTAGAAAATATCCAGCATCTGGTGTAAATAGTGTTCAACAGAATCGTCGTTCAAAGCTCTAGCATTAATTTAACATATAGTGAAAATTGGTAGTACGATGAACAGAAGAAATCGTCATCTAGAGGTCAATAGGGCCTTTAACATCATCTAGTGTTTCGTTATCCTCTTCATTTTCTTCAACTTCGGCTTCAGCTTCAGCAAAGCCAGCAAACTCACAAGAGAGGAGGAAATCAGTCAGAGGGAAATTCTCTCGAATATAGTGATTTCCTTCCTGATATATCCTTTCTTGATCAGGACCATTACCAAAAGGAGGGATATCTTCATAGCCTTTGTAAAGTGCATATAGTGTTTCTTCGCCATCAACCACCCTCCCTTTCATCATAAAGTAGGTTAGCAAGAGAATACACAGAAGAGCTGAAGCAGTGCTTACCAATAGGAGTCTCCCATGGCTCTTTTCCTAGATGGTCTTGATCTTCATAGGCAATAAACAACTGCGTGCTGCGAGTATTTGGGCCAGCGCCTGCAAAGGCAACATCAAACTTCTGAATGCCTAAGTTGAGGTTGATGTCGTCAGGAATGTTTTCAGAATGCCAATGTTGCTTGTCAGGATTATCAGAAATACCAAATTGAGTCAGAAATCCTTCTACAGATCTGAAAAAGGCAATGTTGGTATAGAATTGATCGTAGACAAGGTCGAGAAAGCGTGTGGCGCCAATGGGAGCCCATTCTGGATAAACTTCAATTAAGAGAGGACCTTTAGTGGTCTCGCATTTCACAAATGCATGCTTGTAGGCAGCATAGGATAAGGATAGAAGAGATAGTACGATAATAAGCACTTGCTTCATCTTCTTGCCATATATGAACTGAATGATATCCGTATTATCCTCTTAACTTAACTATAAAATGGGAGTTTTTCATCTTCAGAAACGTTGTTTAGAAAACAGTTTTTCTATTTTCTTGGTCATTTTCAGGGTTGCTCTCTGAAAAGTCCATCAAATGAAAGAAGAACAAATTTGAATGATATTCAGACTAATTGACAGTCAACTTTTCTTTAGAACCTTGAGAAAATAGTATAAAGATGAAAAGAAGTCAGAAAAGTCAAGAAGGGAAAGGTTCTACGGAACAACAAGTGATGTTAGATCGAATGGTGCTTGCTGTTAAAAATGCTCATAAAGCAATTCAAGTTTTAAAAGAAGAAAATGAAAAGTTGAAAAGTGAGAATGATGAATTAAAGAAGAAGATTGTCTTCTATGAAAAGAAAGAGAAGGTGGCTGCTAGTAGTAGTAGTATGACTCAGTCAGCTAGTATGACTCGTTTAGTCCCTCAGCAGCAGTACAGGTTGAGAGAGGAGGATAGAGATGATCATGTGGATGACTATGACCATCGTGATAACAATGATAAACCGGTTGAAAGTCTGTTAAAGGAAGATAGTGCTATTCCTAAGCTTCTGAAGAGTGTCAGCAGTAGCAATTATTCCAATCCACAGCAACAACCTCAACGAGCACAGCAACAAAAGCAGCAGCCACAATCAATGGTTTCCACAGTCAAAGACATACCATCTACCACAAAGAATTTCTGTTCTTCTTCCTCTTCTTCCTCTTCATTGAAGACCGCCAAGTGAGTTATTCCTTAGTTAGGTCATGTTTTCATATCTTACCATATTTGCCACATATTACTGTAATAGTTCTTTCCCACATTCTCTGGAGAGCGATCGCATTCCTCCACGACCTGATATGATGAAGACGTCGTCGGAGTCAGGTGGCAGTCATTCTTCATCAAATTTTGAAAAGGAAATGCTATCGATTCCTTCACAGATACAAGTAAGGTTATCTTCAGAGACAATCTCATCGAAGCCAGTATCTACAATGGAATCAAAGTAAGAATCTGTCATTGCCGTTTTTGATATGTGTTGATAACACCACTGGATTTAGGGTGTTGACCGAGGTTGAGAAGTTTGATCCCAAACGAGGTACTCTAGGCTTTTCCCAAGAAATGACCACAAGACTGAAAGACGCTCAAGGACCTGAACGAGCTACTTTGTTATTTTCTCTATTAGATCAGAATAACTATCGAACTGTCGCTAAATATGCTATCTCGATTGATGTGGCAATCCTTTCAAAGTCTATTATATCATACCTTTCTCAGGATATTGATGGTACAACTTTTCAGATTTGGTATGATAGCTTCTTGTTAGAGAATAGCAATTCAACGGCTTTAAGTGGGTCATTGGGAAATAGAATTCGGTTGGTTATGGATATATTTATGGCCATATGTTATGATCAAAATAGTGGCCAAGCATATGGCCTGGATTTGTTCAAAAGCATCGCTGCTCGTGTTATAGCTGGAGCCAGAGCACGAAATTACTTGCCGTTATATGGCTGGTTATGTGGTATGAACAAAAGCTTGGAAAATATTGCAAGAATTGTGGAAGGATATTCCAATACCCTTTCCATCCCAACTTTTCCAACTTTTGAACCTCAAACTATAGTTGAAGAGGAAAAAAAGAAGCGCCGAGCAGAGATGGAAAGTTGGATGAATTTCAGTAGCGATGAAGAAGGTAGTGATGAAGATAATAGTGCCCCATCTCCTAAGGCTACTTCTACAAATGTTCCTGATTTAACAAAGAGTACCACACGTGGTCAGGAAAATCCAGGAAACGTTGAAGATTCCTGGATGATGATCGATGAAGAGGAAGTTATTACTTCGGTTGGAAATAATGTCCAACGCGAACAGGTAGAAGAAGTTGAGGAGTTGGAAGAAGTTGGGGAGGAGTTGGAAGTTAAAGATGGGTTGAATGAGCCGCCTACAAGCAATAGTTCGAAGACTGACGATGAGGAAAATGGCGACGCAAAAGCTCCCGAAAATCTTACTTGCAAACATTACCAGCTGCGAAGTGTTGGTGTGAACGAGACTCTAGAGGATCTGCAAAGAGGGATAGCATGGCAAGCTTTGAATGATTTTGTAGAGCTGTATCTCTTACTACAAATCGGACAAATAACGGTGAGTTTTGACATCGCTTCTTTGATAGCATTACGTCAATGAAAATTTATCAATATTTACTCTTTCCTTAGGGATGGAACCGCTCCATGCAAGAAATGTTGAATGATATTGCCCACTTTGTTTGGACACCCTTTGCTCCTGGATTCATTCTTGCCTTACAAATGAGCTGTAAACAAGATCTATCTGATCCCAGTAAACATCTGATATCTTTGTTCAGCACACAATATCAAGTCTTCTCCAAAGAATTATCGAACTGGAATGACAATTACTCTATGATGTGCAAGAACAATAGTATCAAGAACCTCGCATTGTTGCTGAATCAGAGAAATCCGCAATTATCCAAACTGCTTGGTGGCGAAGACTGTTCAGTAGTTGATATACATTCCTTTACATGGAAGGGGTTTTGGGAGAGTTACAAGGACATTTACAATGCTATCAACCTCACCCTCTCTGGCAAAGCACTGTCTTTAGGGGAACTTCTTGGTTTCCAGAATCTATCCAATTCTATTAGTGGAGTTGGTTCGTATTTGCGTAATGTTGTTCGTCACAAGGATATACTGCAGAGGGGAGATGAAATAGAAGGACAGCTAACAGGAAAGGATATTTTTCGTCATGCAATACTGGTTGAATCTGCTCTGCCTGCCTCACCGCATCTTACTTCGCAGCAATTTGCGGATGTTTTGTGGCGTAAAGTGTTGGTCAACTCGTCTCCGTCTTCAGAATATGACACAATAAAATACACTTTTTCCTTCGTGCATAATAAGTTATGGAGTCAAATTTTGAACATATTCGACGATACTAATGTAGGCGTTCGCACAGGAGCCGTTCTAACTGGTACACGCCTAAGTGCAGCCGTTTTCACGAAGATGAATTCTATGAGAGAATATCTGCGCAGTATGGTACCTCATTTGCTCCCACATGAAAATGTACTACATGGGATAGTTGTTAGCAAGCTAGACAACTATTTCACTGTCTATTCAAACCAACATTACTACTCAAAGATACATGCTGTATTGCAGATGGAAGGCCAAAGTCAGTTCTTCAACTCTTTAGCTATCTTTGCAGATTATTGTAGCATTCGCAGTGAGGAGGTGGAATGCGTTATTGAAAGCCTGGATGCTATAGCATCTCATTATCTGTATAACGTAGCATTTTGCAACTTAGCTACTCTCCCTGAGACCAAGGACAATGCTCAAAACAAGAATGTGGGGATAAATAGTATTGATGATATTTTCAACATGGAAATAGAAGAAGAAAAGCCTGATTCCAATGACACAAATTTGTCGACAACTCCCATGATCTCTGCTGATGTTATCATGCTTGTGGAAAAGGTTCGTAAATGTTATGAAGAATTGGCTTTATTAATTGCCATGTTCCTCGTTGAGAAACATGTATTCATCTACATCTATCAGTTGCGAGGACTGTGTATTCATCTCTGTCGGCAATTATATGAGCAACATTGCCAGCAATCCATGACTTCTATTATAAGCTGCGCACTAGAGGTTCTCAGGTGAGCATATAGAGGTAGCCTTTTATTGTTTTCTTATGATTGACTATTATCCTGTGACAGGATCATTCACTCCGTACCAGCTCCCTGGCGTTTGGTGGAGCAGCATGTTGACATCCAATTGCTTTCAATAATCAAAGAGCGTCGTCACTTCGTGCTGGGCAATCACAGTCGTTTGCTTCGAACAGGTGATTGCTATATTATTATAATGTTTGAGAATTCCTCATTTCTGTTTACAATCATGATCAATGCAATATTATAATAGAGAGCTTGCTTTCCAGACTGTACTCTATGAGAGGGCCGTTGGCAGTTGTTATTAACTTGGACCGAAGGCCTGATCGATGGCTACGTGCTCTATCTCAGTGCGCAAAATGGAAGTTTTCAGCTGTACGTTTCCCTGCTGTGGATGGGATGAGTCTCAAAGGAGATCCTTCATTAGTTCCAGAGAAGCTCGTGAGCACCTCTTGGAATACTTCATTGAACTGTCAGTTTGACTTCAAATGCAGTAAGAATAATGACGTGCCTCTGACTAGCACAGAACGAGCGTGTGCAATGAGTCATCTGTTGATATGGAAAGCTATAGAGAAGTTATATGTTCAAGGCAAAGATGAAGACAGTGGTCTTCCTCCAATCGTAGAGAAGCTTTCTCAAAGTTTGCTCTTTTATCGGAATATCAGTCAGAATATTCTGAAAGACTATTTTCTGATCATGGAGGATGATGCTCATTTACGAATAAATCCACTAACCACTTACTTCTCTGACATACCAAATCAAATGAATGTGCGCACTATATATCATAATTCCTTAATAGAAGAACTTCAGTACATTATTCAGCGGCTACCTAAATCAACGGATATCTGCTATCTAGGACGAGTGTTACCTTGGAAAAGCAAAGAGTTTAAATCTCAACCTATCAAATCAATCTTCTTACGAGTGAATTATGTCTGGAACTTGCATGCCTATCTTATCAATGGACGCAGTGTTGAAAAAATCATGTCGTATTTACCTATCAACATGCCTGTAGATAACTTTTTAGCTTCTTTGGCTCACAGTCAAGCGTTAGAAGTACTGGTGTTAGCCAAGCCAATAGCCGATCAAGGCTCTTTTGCTCATCGAAAACCAGATTCGGATATTTTTCATTCAGGTGAGAAATCAACTCCATCATTCGTAGAGTTAGTGTGTCACTCACATGTTATTGACTCACTCATATGTTACACTTTCCCTAATAGGCACTGCGGACAAAGCACTGGCATTCTATAACAATAAAGATAACAAAGCTCCATCATCGGTTAATAATAGTGCTAAACGGGTGCGAAGGAAGTAGTCATTAGATTGTTTCAAGAAGCGAAGATTGCATGATTGGTTTATTTTACAAGGTACAAACGGTGTTGTTACTAAGTTTTCTTCTGTTGTATCGTCAAACCTCCTTGCTCAGGCGGTTGCAGTATATAGATACATCTCATATTACCTGGACAACCAATTCCTTCATTCTGAACATTTAGCATCGTGTGCATGCAACTCTCTGCATGGATACCAAAGGCAGCCTCCCCAGCCAAAGGACCATGACAATCACAATCGATACGACAAACTGGACAAACTTTATGTAGAGGTGCTTCACTTGGATGTGGTAACACTTTTCCACAGACTTTTTTGTGTTTTTGCCAATGCTTTCCTTGACATTCCTTCCCACAATAAGACACTTTATTACATTTCTTGCATCGTAAACTACCCATTCCACCACATTCTGCACAATGTCCATCTCTACTATCACCTAACCCTTCCAATTTTGTTACTAACGCTTGACTATAAAGATAAGTTCTTTCAAGATCATGTCTTTCACCTGGTGGGATACGTTCCAATAATTCAACTGCTTCTTTTGCAGCTGTTAGATCATGTCTTTCATCTCCTTGATAGAATAGATGTAATGCATATCCTGCTATTCCTTCAAAGCAGTTTCCATCTATTGCTAATGCTTGTTGATAACATCCTATTGCTTCATCATCTCGATCTGTATCTTCATATAAAGATGCTAATGCACATAATAAAGCAGTACTACTACTACTATTACTACTACTTCCTTCTCCTTCTTCTCCTCCTCTTTCCTGTTCTAATCCTTCTTTATACACTTTTTCAGCTTCTTGAAACTCTCCTATCTTCTCTAAGAAAGAAGCATAAGAACGTAAACGTTGAATAGAATGATCTATATAATATGCACGTTGATGAATCTCTTTAGCTAAAGAAGGATTAACATGTTCCATAACTTCAGCATAAAGACCTAATGCTTTACTATGATCAGGTTGTAAAGTTAGACATTGTTCTAATAACTTTGAAGCTTCTAAAAAATTTGATCTAATAACTGCTAAAAGACTACCATATTCAAATAGTGTTTCAATATGTTGTGGGTCTTTTAATAGAATTTGTTGATAAATTTCTTCTGCTTTTTCATAATGTCTTTTCTTTTCATATCCTAAGGCTAACTTTAAAAGAAGATTACTATCCATTTGACTTGACATATATAGAAAGAGAAAGAATAGGAAGAAGATATTGTCTTCTTTCTTTCACTATCTCCTCAATCAACGATTGATTCACTTTGCTTTCCACTTGGTTGGACCTTCTTCGTTGCGCCATTTTACCACTTCCTACGTGTCTATTTTACCACTGTATTTTACCACCATGGGATGTACGTACGCACAGTCGCTCGTCCAACACGCAGAAAAAGTGCCAAACTAAAAAGTCCGATTTCCAAAAAAAGTCCGTTCTAAAGTACAAAAGGCACAGCCACTTTTGTACTTTCGAATCACTTTCTTTCGGCATCAATAAAAGTGGCTAGAGTGCTCCTTTCTAAAAAAAAACTTGACCATGGACCGTCGGGATAAGGATTTAGTCGAAGGGGAGGGGAAGGATCTTCTGGGGAGAGATGTCTTCGTCCATTTTCTCCAACAACGTTTTGCTCACACTTCCGTACTTTCGTACTTTTGTACTTTTCCACCGCAATCCAAAATGCCGTGTAGCGGCCGCAGAGGAAAAGTGGCCGTAAAAGTGGACTTTAGTACTTTACTTTCGCAGAATAAACTGGACTTTCGACCTGCGTGTAGGACGGGTGTGACTGATTTGTAGAAAATGATGATAGTAATGTTGGTATTCGTATTCTACTTCACCAAGTAAATCAACCCAGCCCTTATCAAACCAAAGGGGGTATGGTATATATCACCAATATTGTTCTGTTCTGATCTCATTATATCCTGTAATATGATAATATACAACAAACAAGAATGATAATGAAAGGTGTTTGTATTCAATTACAACGTTAAAAGTCATGCAGAATCACAAGAATAATCAATCTGCCACAGACCACAAAGAGTGGAATATTAAACCTCAGAGACCACCAATGCACACGTACTTTTCCTCTAGATACTCTTCCAATCCTTGTGCACCTCCTTCTCTACCCAAACCACTTTCTTTCACACCTCCAAAAGGAGCAGCTGCAAAGCTAATGGCACCTTCATTAACTCCAACCATACCAGCTTCTAATCTCTCAGCCATGTGGAATGCACGACGAAGATCTTTCGTACAGAAATAGGCAGATAATCCAAAAGGAGTATCATTGGCTAAGTCAACAACTTCATCTTCAGTTGTAAAAGGGATAAGTGGAACAATAGGTCCAAAGGTTTCTTGTGTAAATGGTAACATGTCTTTCGTGACATCCACCAAGACTGTTGGCTCATAAAAGAATCCACCCAAGGCATTCAAATTACCATGTGGTTGTCCACCTACTAATGCTTTAGCACCTTTTGTCTTACAATCTTCAACTTGATTATGAACTTTATTCAAACCTTGTGCATTAATCAAGGGACCAACAGTAGTTGCCGCATCAAATCCATATCCACATCTCAAATTAGCTACAACAGCAGCAGAAAGACGATCAGCAAACTTCTTATAAACACCTTGTTGAACAAAGACACGATTCGAGGCAATACAAGCTTGACCAGCATTGCGAAATTTAGATAACATTAATGCTTGAACAGCAATATCAAGGTCAGCATCATCGAACACGATGAAAGCAGCATTTCCACCCAATTCCAGAGAGACTTTCTTTACTGTTGTAGAAGCTTCTCTCATTAACCATTTACCAACAACTGTAGAGCCAGTAAAGGAAATCTTGCGAATGAGAGGAGAATGACAAAGACGACTACCTGCCATGGTAACATCTTCTCTACCCACTGTGATGATATTAAGCACACCAGGAGGAACTCCAGCTTCATGACAGATAGCTGCCATAGCCAAGGCAGAAAGAGGTGTCTCTTCAGAAGGTTTTAACACAACAGTACATCCTGCAGCTAAAGCAGGGGCTACTTTACGTGTTATCATAGCACTGGGGAAATTCCATGGAGTAATTAACCCAACTGGACCTACAGGTTGCTTAATAGTAAAAGTACGACGATTACGTGAAGGAGATGGGAACGTATCCCCATGAACTCGTTTAATTTCTTCAGCATAGAAGTCAATAAAGGATATAGCATATCCAATCTCTCCCTTCGCTTCACTGGTGGGTTTACCTGCTTCTAAAGTGATAATAGCAGCGAGATCGTCTGAGTATTTTGTCATCAAATGTGAGATTTTCTGTAAGATTTTTGATCTTTCATAAGCGGTAGTCTCTTTCCAAGTCTTCCAAGCAGTGTGTGCAGATTGGATAGCTTGATCGATCTCTTTCTCATGGAGACTGGGAAGATGAGCTAAGACCTTGCCATTAGCAGGGTTCATGACTTTAAAGGTTCTTTCAGTAGGAAAGATCTCATTATCAAGGAAATGACCATTAATAAAAGGTGTGTTACGAAGAAGATGAGGATGTTGAATTGTGATATGATTAGGTAGTTGAGAAGAAATGGTCTTTAATTCTCTTCTAGAGAGATGATGAAAAGAAGAAGTAGAGAGGATTCTAGAAGAAGAAAGCATCTTTGATAATAGACTCGTTGACAGTAGACTCGATACGATCAAGTTAAGTCTGACAGCCCAGCTTCAATTTCTTGCAAGCCAGCAGACAGAGACAGTGGATGATACTCGTACAGTATACTAGTACAGATCCAGCACAACTCGCAATGGCGGGTTTTGTATAAAGAACTATAAGTTTTAACTGTAAATTTATCACTTATGCTTATGCGTGGTGTGTCTGACTTCTAACTTTTGACTTTAGACAGATGAAAGGAATTCCTTTTATCCTTTACGTATTTCCTTTAGATTGTCTTCCTTCAGAACTTGCCTCAACTTCTTCTTCTTTGGTCCATTCCATTTCCACCACATTTATTGGCAAAAGATCGAGATACGATAGAGAAAGAAGAATAAGAAGAAGATGCCAGTTGAGTTGAAAAGTTTACAAGAATATATTAGTCTTCAAAATGAGAAAGAAACGAAATTTGTTCTTTTCTTTTGGGCAGAATGGCATGAACCATCTAGAAGAGACGGTCAAATGCAAAGTGTCTACGCAGCACTTGAAGAAAAGTATCCAACAATCAAGTTTCGCACAATTGAAGCAGAAGGAGTTCCTGAACTAAGCGAGAAGCTGAGTGTGACCCTGGTCCCAACTTTCTTCACTTGCATTGGTTCGAAGATTGTCGCCAAGTTTGAAGGAGCGACACCATCCACAGTCTCCAAGCTAGTCAAAGATTTGAATGAGATCTCTAATGTTTCTAGTTTTACCAATAATGCAGAAGAGGACGAGAAGAAAAAGAAGAAAGAAGTCTTAAATCGTCGATTGGAGCAGTTGATCTACACTGCCCCTGTCATGTTGTTTATGAAAGGCAGTCCTGCTCAACCTCGCTGTGGATTTAGTCGTCAAATGGTGGAATTGTTGCAACAAAGTAATGTTCCCTTTGCTTCTTTTGATATCTTAACAGATGAAGAAGTTCGTCAAGGGTTGAAAGAGTACTCAGATTGGCCCACTTATCCTCAGCTCTATGTCAAGGGACAGCTTGTAGGAGGTTTAGATATTGTGAAGGAAATGGCTCAACAAGGAAATCTTATTGATCAGTTTGATATTCAACATGTTATTGATGCTGCAAATGCAGCCCAGTCTCCTGCTGCTGTTAAGCCGCTCCAAGAGAGATTGCATGATCTCATTAACCAAGCACAGGTTATGCTCTTTATGAAAGGCACTCCTGATGCTCCTCGTTGTGGATTTAGTTCAACAATTGTCTCCATTTTGAAAGATAGTGGAGTGGAATATTCTTCTTTCAACATTCTTACAGATGAAGAAGTTCGTCAAGGGTTGAAAGAGTACTCAGATTGGCCCACTTATCCTCAGCTCTATGTCAAGGGACAGCTGGTGGGAGGTTTGGATATTGTGAAGGAAATGGTTCAGCAAGGTAGCTTAAAAGAACAGCTCGGAATTTAATGCCTCAATTATTGTGTGACATGCATGCGTAGGAACAGCAATGTTTGTGACACATTGGCTTGTTGGTTATCATGTAAAGATCTAAAACCTCCTCAATCATCCTCAATATTGTCTCTTTCATTTCAGTTTTAAGAATGTATTCCCATATTGAAAAGAACTTCGTCTAATTGACAATTGATCTCATTCATGATGTACAGTTCAGATCGCAATCGAGCTTCCAAATCAGTAGTTTGTAGCATTAACTGCGATACTAAGGGATCTTGAGGAAGGAAGCTGCCCACAAGAAAGCTAAAGGAGGTTGAGGTCTCAACAGCAGGATTCCAGGACTCAAAGGCTTCCCAACATTGCAACAAAGGAAAGTGAGTAATTGCAACATCATCCCCAAAGAACTCTCCCGTTAATTGAGCATAATACTTAATGGCCTCCAATAGATCATTTACTAATCCTATTACAGCATGTTCGTGAGAATTGATTTCGTCTTGCAGCTCTGTTTGAATAACAGAATTAGTATTTGTGAGAAGTGTATGATATTGATAAATCCGAAATCGTCCAGTTCCTTTCAAAGTGAGACGTACTTTGGTATTATTATAATCTCTTTGCTGATCCTTAATTTCGCACATGGTTCCGACACGAGCAATATAGCCAGTACTAGGATCAGAGAAAACAATACCAACTTTTGACTTGTTTTCGAAAACGATCCTGCCTCAAAGCAAAACGCGAGCATCAACTCAACCTTCCCATTGAAATCGAGTGAAGTATTTATCACCTGTCATTCTCTTCGACATCTAGAATATGTACGCTTGTGGGGAAAACCACTTGAGACGAACAAAACGTGAAGATCATAGAGCGGTTTTCTGGGTGTATTGGTCTCGGTTTATCTTCTTCTTGCAACCATTCTATTTTCTCCTTCCAAAGGTCTGGAAGCTCTCGCGAAGTACTATGTAGTTTCAAGTGATCAATCCTTTTCAATCGCAGGCTACCAACGAAAGTGAAAGTGGTCACACATGAAATGCTCGCGAAGAAGAGAACAATCAGAATCGCAAGCATTCTTCCACTAATTTCGTTAGAGAACTTGTTGATAAGAATCGTCACCTCTTCTATCTAATGTTATGATGATTAGATGGATTGTGATTCATAACCTCTTCTATGAGATAATTCACTTACTGCTCTAGCAAGGATTTCAATATCTTGAAGATCCTCATTCAGTGTGAGGGATTAAACGCTTGTGCGTTGGAAGAGATTAGGCGGGGAGAGCTGATATTATACAAAGAAGACATTCCTATCGTGGATCTCTCATTTTCTGACCTTAAACCTTACATTGCTCCTGTCCTGTAACAGACAACTTATCTATATTCTGTTGATGCTATGATCGGTAGCAATCCGAAATCTGGCAGTGTAAGCCAAGTCATTTATTCACAGAATAATAAAAGCTCTGCGTGGATAAGAATTGGATCCTAGAAAGTCTTTCAGCCTATAAAACGCAGATTCTTCAGGTTCATTACGCGCCTTGGATGGTATCACATCACATCATATTAGACAAATCCCACTCATCTTTCTCTTTATCCTCGACTACTTCTTCTGTTTCCTTTGGCAAAATATCATTATCAAAAGGATCCCCAAAAGTAGTTGATTGGATCATATCCCTTTGTGCAGAAGTAATAATCTGCATAGCCACCAATTGATCTCCAATTAACTCCGAAGCTTTTGATAGAATTTCCTTCTCAACCATCAATCTTTTCTTTGTATCTCGAGTTTGTAACATGAGTTGTGCTTCTCGATCTTGAGTCATTTGAATCATATTGCAAAGTGCAAAGCTGAATGCTGTTCGACGTTCTGCAATACTTCGTTCACCATTCTCGGTGGCTGTCACAGTAGGTCGATTAGCCTTGACAGCGATGGGTAGCACCAAATCACGATTACTACTATGTGTACGCATTAACCTCACATAATATTTAACAGCATCATAGACATTTCGTTCTAATTCCTCAAGGAGTTTCTCATTGTCCTCCTTAGGAGGATCATCTTCAATGCCAGTCTCCACCTCCGCAACGACATAAGGCAAGGTCTTCTCAATCTTATTCACCTGGAATCTCCCAATACCTTGTAAAGCAATATATTGTCTACCATCTTCAAGAAGTTGACGTTCAACTACTTTGCATAAGGTTCCAATACGTGCAATTTGACCCGTAGCGCCGTTGGTGTGAATGTAACCAAATACGTCATCGTTTTTCGCAATATCATACATGAGTTGTCTAGAACACACCAGTTAAAGATCAATAAGAGATTAGGAGAACAATTAGTATCAGACTGTGTAATGAAACATTCCTTATCTTACTAGTTTCATGCAATAATTCTTACCTGTAGCGCATCTCAAAGACATTGAGAATAGTTCCTCCTTCAGGGAAAAAAGGTTTACCAAGAAGGAAAAGTGGGAGTGTACGAACAGTATTCGAAGGAGAAGAAATCAATGGAGCATTTAAATCAACATATTCGACTTGCTCCTTCCATAAGGAGAGTTCTTCACTTCGTAATTGGGCAGAAAGAGCCCAATGTTGTCGATGACTGCAAAAGACATGGTTTTCTAAAGCTTTACTATAGGTCGATAATCGTTTAAAGGCATCTGAAAGATAAGAACTGGTGGCAATTAGCAAAAAGAGAAAAACAGAAGAAGATGTCATCACTTTGTTTTCTATTACGATATGAGAGCTGACTTGCCAACACAAAATGATGTGGCAACAAACGCGTTCATCTTATGGCAGAAGAAACAAGTTTTCGTTTTGAAAAACGCGTGAAGAAACAACAGTGTTGACAGTGTGAAGGAAGATCTCTCTCTGTTGGTCGATCGGATCGATCTTCTTGCCTTTCATTAGTTGGTCTGATTCAATCCTTCTATTACTTACTCTACAATCTTCTTGTTAAGATTTTCCATTTAAATAGTGATGAGTGACGCAGAAGAAGAATTAATTGAAGAGGTATAACATTAGCATTCTCTTTTCACTAACATTCATTATTTCTTCCTAATTTGTTCTTGCCCTTTTTTTTCTTCATTAACTTTCCTCTTATAAAGATCTCTGAGGAAGAGAAGTTACAAATTGCACAACATTATCTCTTAAGTAGTCCTCCTGGTCAATTCAATGAGATCTTGGCAGGTTAGTAAAACAATTTTCCCCTTTGTTTCAGCAGGGCTTTTATTGACTTTCTTCTCATAATGCTTTTGTTCTTAATAGATGTTAGGAAAATTATCCCCGAGAAAATTATTCCTGACTCTGTAGCAGCTGGAATAGCACGTGCTGCTAATATTAAGACAGGAAAGGTTGTTACCACTCCCTCTGGTCGGAAGGTAATACCCATTCTCTCGTTTTTCATATTCTGTGGGTCTTTGTTTTCATCTCTCCTTTGCTTTTCTCATTATAGGCTGTTTTAACTACTGTAGGAGAGGTTGATGCAAGCCATTACTATGATCCAAGTTCAAAGGCTACTTTCGCTGTGGATCACCTCACTCTGGTAAGCTTTCCTTTCTCCGTATATTCAACAACCTCTTACATCTTTACTATTAGACCACAAGAGAGGATAGTTTGCCTTACCCAAGTGATGAAAGTTTAGAGGTCCTTCGTCAAGAATTGCAACTTGTTTCTGAAACCTATGTGAAGGCCAATTATCTCGCCGAACAATCAGCAGCAGGTGTCTTTGCTCGAGACGGGGTGATCTCTATTCTAGTTTCTGGTGAAAAGGTTAACCTTCGAAGCTTTTGGAGTGGTCGTTGGACGTCCACATGGGCAGTAGCGAAAACTTCAGCCAACGCAGTGACTTTAACAGGCGAGATTAAGATCCATGTTCACTACTTCGAGGATGGAAACCTTCAAATGCAGTCGACAAAAATTATTCCCACTCAAACTTTGGAATATTCAACTGAATCAGATTTAGCCAAAGTTATCTTCGAGCGTATTCGGGTAAGTTCCTTCCTTGTCTCTCTGTTGGAGATCGAGTCATGACTGTGATATGTGTTGCTTCTTCTGAAATATAGGCCGAAGAGAATGCCTTGCAAGGTGGCTTGGAAGATGTGTATGGAAACATGAACAGTGAGACGATCCGATCCATGCGTAGAATCATGCCTATTACGAAGTCAAAGATGGAATGGAATGTTAATGCCGTGCGTCTCACCCGACAGATGAGAAAATAAATAATTTGCTTGCATCTTATTTACTTAACTTTAAATAACAGCAATGATTCTCATTGAGACATATTTATTTATATTCATAATGTTATATATACAAACCCATCTATCAAAGAGGATTAATAGAAGGTGTTAGTTCTACGACGGCTGGACGACATTGATTTTGTTCTTTTTGCATTTGTCAAAGAAAGGTTTCAAGCGCTTCTTGGGCTCCAATTCTCCTTCAAGACATTGGCGATGTAATTCCTCCAAAAGTAATCGTCTTTTCCTCTTTAGAGTTGCTAACTTAAATTTTGCCAGAAGAACTTGCTTGAAAATCTCATCCACTTCCTTTTGAGTCTCCTTTATATTAGTTTGACTGGAAGGCACAGATTGCATCTCATTATCATCAGACTTGCTCTCATTGCTTTCCATTTCCCCGTATTGGCCGTGGAGTAAAATGAAATCCAGGAAAAGTGATCGAATGTGACTCTGTCTTGTCGCCAGCACACAGCAGCACCACCAACAAAAACAGTCTGGTTGCGTCAAAAACGCGCATCATGCCAGCTGCACAAATTACAAATTACGCATCTATAAACCCTTATTTCTAGTGACTTGAAGAGATTTCTCTTTATTTCTTCGTTATCAATGTACGTAGAATTCCTCCTGCTGGTTTGGGGAGGGGGGGGGGGGGCGGATATCTTTATCTCTAAGAGCCTCCACTATTTAATTTTGTTTAAGACAGGTAGAGTAGAAACCCCAAGGTAAACCCAGCGATACATTCTTTATCGTAAGCGATCCTTTTGGCTCCCCGCTAATCCTGTCTTTCCAATAGGCAATTCCAAGGCTTTTAAATAATACACTAATAGGTATAAAATTATGTCGTTTAGCAACAGCAAGCTCGCTAACTAATGTGGTGCACTTTACGTCTAATGCATGCGTACATGTAACTTGATATAAAGACAGTTTCATTCTCAACAGCGTTAGTTTTGTCAAATCTTCCCCTTTTCCACTCCTCTCCATTGCAGCTCTAGCTCTTGCACAAGCAATGCTATGCTATGCTATGCGGTCAGGCCTTGGGAAAACATTTGAAACGCTTGAGGCTGTTCCTTTTGCTTGTCAGGATCAGAATTATTGAGGAGAGTGCATGTTGCCGATCTGGATTATGAGAGCCTTCTCGCCAATCATCACTTCTCAAAAACCTTGTTGGTGAATGCCCATTGATTGGTTTTGATCCATTGGAAGTTTGTTAACAAGCGTTAGGAGAACAGACGCGACGCATGCTTGACCTAAAAGAGGTTCTGAAAGCGAGGCTTTTCATCAAATCGCAAGTCACCGTCAAAAGTGCAGGAGAAGTTGAAGACCAACAGAAGTTGAAGACCTTCCCGACGCGGTCTGTTCCCCTGTTTCAAACCTCGGAATTGACTATTTCAAACCTCTGAAAAGAGGATTTATAACTCCTAGTGCGGATGGTTGGTGATGATGATGTGGTGGTGATGACGGCGTGTGCAGTGTGTGTGGGAGAGTAGAAACGGCGCTGACCGTTCGCAGAAAGTTCTCTCCCTCCTCCCCAAAGAGAGCCGCTGCTGCTGTGCTGTATGCAGCCAGCACAACAGCCAGCAGAGAGGATTCAGCTCTTCGCTTCACCACCTCGGACCAACCAAAGGGGGTCTTCTTCTTGCTTCTTCTTTTCCCAGCAAATTCAGCAAGAAGAACAAGAAATCTCTTTCGGTTTCTTGTAAACAGATTCTCAATTGATTGAATTGAACTTTATTCTTGGTTGATATATTCATTATTAAAATGCAAGAAAATCGTCAACCTTCGAATGGTGGTAGTCCATCGGCGGATATCTTATCTAATGGAGCCTTCGAAATCACTTTACTTGCTGGAGATCTTGTCATTATGTCAGTTCCAACTCAATATGTTTCAAAATGCTCCTGGTGGATAATGTCAAAATATTTAATGGAGCGACCATCTCACATTACCTCTTTTCGAAGCTTACTCATGGATGATGATGGCTTAAGTATTGTTTGTGATCCACAATCATTTGCCACATTAAGTTTCTTGATCCGACCTGAAGAATTCACATCTAGTGAAGGATTTTGGCGAGCTTTCGTGATTCAAACAAAAGGATCAGCTGATGAGATACCTGGGGCAGTTTACTGCCTTGCTAATGCATTATCTAGTCAAGGTTTAAGTATATTTCATATATCGACATTCGAAGCTGAAGTCTTTCTAATAGAAGCCCGAAAGGTTGACACTGCTTGTCATATTTTGAAAGCGTTCGAAGATCCATTAAAAGCCTCTGCTCTCTTGGAAGAAGCTTGTCGATTAAGTAATCAGAAACAAATTGATTCTTCATCATGTGCTTTGAAGACTCCACTCGCTAAATGTCTTCCTATCAATAATAACTCTGGAAAGAGCGGACCAGTAGATTCTAAGAAAATCAACCCTATTTCGCCTCGACTTCCTGTGGATGATGTTGATCAGGCTGATGATCATTCTGTGCCTTTTGTTGATGTGAAATGGTTGCAGTCTAATAATGGTGAATCTTCTCTTGCTATTGTTGATGATGAAGCCCCTCCTGAAACCTCATCAGGAGACAATGTGTCCACTGATCGTGCTCGTCCTTTATTGGCTTCTAATGGATTCAAACTGTGCCTCCTTCCTCAGCCTGTTATTCTTGCCAGACTCCATGTTGATGATGATAAAAGCTGGGAAGAATGCTCTAGAGCATTGGTAAGTTGCAATAACCTCATCTTCGATTGAGATTAGTTCGTGTGAATAATGTCTTGTCTTTGTTTATAGACCAAGCTTTTATTGTTTGATGCGAGATTCAACCCTTTGGAGAAATTGATTGCAGATACTGAAAAGGAAGGGTCTTCTTCCGTTATATTGCCAGAGGTGAAATTGACGAAAGTTATTCCTCCGCTTTATCTGCACAAAGCCTCATTTATGTGGGGGCTTTGGCAGCAAGGAAGTGAAATTACTTTGTTGATGGAGGAAGATGATATTTACTCTTTCCCATCTCATCTATTGACACGCTCTCCACAACGTTGGAAGATTATAAAGCTTTGTGGTCGAACGATTGGTTTCAATGAGACGGGTATTGTTTCTGCCATGAGTCGTGTGGAGACAAGTATACCTTCTTTAAATATCTCTACTGCCATGACTAATTGTACTTTGGTTCCTGAAGAACTCTTGATGACCACCACTGAAAGACTGTCCAAAGTTTTGGGATGCCCTGTTCAAGGTGAAGAGAATGACCAATGATCAATGCTGAAGATCAACTGATTATCGCTTGTTTCTGTTTTTGCCTTTTGTGGTGCATGTGTGCAATACTCTTTCATTCTCTATGATCACTTTGTGGTGCCTTGAAAGCAATGCCTCAGTGCCTGAGGTTATTTCCCTTTCTCTTCCTTCCATGTGCTGTACATAGGTACTGACCGATAACACTCTGCATAAAAAGTGGTTGTTCTCTTGAACATTGTCTGCTTGTCATTCTCTGACACAGTACACAACATCCATATTTTGGGTTTCCCTGTAGAGGTGATGGAATGTCAGCATTCTTTTTACCATCCACAAAAGGTGCATGCTAAGTAGATATGCATCCGTTATTGCTTTTCTGCCTCTGTAAATCATTAAATTAAAAAACCTGTGTGTAGTATTTATTGTGTTGGAGTTTAGTTTAGAACAAGCTAAGCCTCGCATGTTGGTAAATCACCATCATCAATCATCCAACTGTTGAATTGATAAAGGTATTCAATACATACTGTCTTAATTCTGTGGTAAAAGCAATTCCTTTCTCATGAGCATCTCGGTGTGAGAAGACAGCAGTTTGCAAATCAGAGAGTTTGTTACTAATTTCAAGTAACTTGGTTGATAACTCTAAAGTCTTATGATCTTCTTCATTCTTGATAAATTCATCTAACACAGAGCAAAGCTCTTTATATTGTTTTCCATTTGTTTTCATCAACTTCCGTTTACGGGATGAAGGTGTATATGCTCTGGGTGTTGCGATAGTGGTAGAAGATGAATGCAGATGATGACTAGCAACTTTTGCTTCAACTTCTTGCTTCATCGCTGCAGGGAGCTGAATGGCTGACGTGTCTATTGGATGAAATACCAATAAGCTCTCATGTTGCTTCGCATCATCAGCAGAATGAGGTTGATTAGCGTCTTCCTTTTCTGTGGTATTGATTCCATTATGCGCAGTCGTAGATACCATGTCCTCTGCCGGACTTGTTAAAGATCTATCATGGTTATGAGCATTTCCATCACCAGCAGAACTTGGCTGCAAGTGATTATGATGTATTGTAATGCTCTGGTTTTGTTGATGATGTTCTTCCTCTTTTGATAATCTAATTGCTCTATCCTCGGAATTAGATGATATTTGTACATGAGGAACAGAATCATGAGAATCCATAGAACCTCTCAATGTATGATCTCCTTCTTGATTGAAGAAATGAGATATTTGAGAGATAGATCGAATAGCATCTTGTTGACCTTGTAACTGTGTTATATCCTCTGCTAGAGTATAATATTTACTAATAAACTTTTCTACAGCATCTTTCCCTGTACGATTTATTGTTGGAATGGATGCATTTAATAATCCTATAGCAAGTGCTAAGATTGTTGTTTGTTTACCAGAAAAGACATCTAAAGGTTTAAAAACTGGTAAATCTAAAGAACGATTTGCAATTTTCAATATAAATGTAATTAAATCCATTGTATGTCCTTCTTGCTTTTTAATTTCATTTAAATCATCAATATCTATTCTTGGTTCAATCCATGATTTCGTTTGTAAAGTTGATTGTGATTTATTACGTGATTCTAATGTTTTTCTTAACATTGTACGATCATAGATAATACCAACAACAAGTCGTGTTAATACTTTTCCATTTCTTAAATCATTTAAAGATTCTAATGGTTGATGTGGTGGTAAGAAATTAGAAAGTAACTTTCCTGTAGAAGATTCAATAAAGTTATCAGCTGTAAGAGAAATAGTATTTGCCCAATCTAGAAGAATCTGTTGTGTTGATGCCATAGTTTTATTAGTAGCAGCTTTTGTAGTTTGTCTACCTGCTGTAATAGGTAAAGTTAATCGTTCATTAGCTGCTTTCCCCATATCTATTAAGACACTATCTTGAAAGATATGTGAATAATCATATCCTATAGAAGTTGTTGCAGCAATATGAAGATAATGATTAATTTCTATTAATTTCTCTTGTAATAAAGAATTCATAGTTGTTGAATAAGCTTCAATTGGTTTTGTTAAGGTACTTAATGCTATAACACGAGATTGTTCTTCTTTTAATTGAATATATAATTCTTCTATTTTAGAATCTCTTGTTTCTATTTGATGTAATAGTTCTTTCTCATTCTCTTGTAATGATAAGATCTCTTGTGTTTGTTTATTTAATTTCATCTCACGTTCTAATAAAATCTCTTCTAAATGTTTTATACGATCTGATAACTTTGTTATAGTTTTATCTTTACGTTTAATAATATTTTGTTTCGTATATCTTCTCCAAGCTGTAAAAGGTAGATAGACAAGGTTAGTACCAAATAACTTCTCAACAACAGATCGTTTCTTTAATGTCTCACGTTTACGTGCTTGAAAACTATTCTTCATTAAACGAAAAGCAATAAATTTAATCACTTTTGTATTACCAGCTTCTACAAAGGCTTTGGTGAAAAGTGTTGCTGCACCTGCTGCACGTGTTTTACGATAAAATGTTACTGTACGTACACAATCTTCTTCTGCACAAGCCATACATAAAGAAGCATGTTTACTACAACGAACACAGAGTGATAAAGGACGCATGGGACTAACACGATCAGAAAATAAACCAGATGAGTTCACATTCTCTACAAGACCACTTAATCGACTATAGACCTCATCTTGAGGTTGATTGTATAGTTTTAATGTATTAGCAAAAGCAGATTGCTTTTTAGATTGAATGACAGGTAAAGAGATACTGGTAGAGAGAAGACTCGGTTGTTGAGGAGCACGATTAGGGCTGAGGCTAGAGCTAGGGTTAGGGTTGGAGGGGTTGGGGTTAGAGGGACTGGGGCTGGAGGGATAGGGCAGAGACTTGTTGAGAGGACTGTTGGGTCGACTGGAAGGTCCCCCACGGGAAGGTGTCATCAATTGCTGTAGTAGTGCAGATGGTTCAGATAGCTGTACTATGCTATGACTGTGATTATGACTATGAGTATTGTTGTTATGAGGTGTATTGTTGGTAGTAGTAGTAGTAACGGTGGTTTGTTTTCGTAGATTTTTCTGACTTTCTTGTCGAAGTAGATTACTTAAACTACCACCACCATTGGGAACTGAAGAAGTCATAGAAAAGCTTCTATTTTTCATTTCTTCTTCTTCTTCTTTCTCTTGTTCTCTCTGTTAATGTTGTTGTTGATCCAAATATCAGTCAGCAGCCGAGTGGAAGAAACTGTCCGCTCTCTCTCTCTTCTTAAGTTACCACAGGAAGAGCAAATTGTCGGATTTAGTGAGCAAAATGTGAGTTTTGATGAAGACCTAGAGACAACCCAACAATCAATCAACAATCAATCAATCAATACAATCAACACAATTGTCAATAAGTCAGTCACTGATATTATTATTATTTGTTGTTGTTGTTGTTGTTGTTGTTGTTGTTGTTGTTGTTGTTGTTGTTATTATTATTATCGATGAGTGTTGTCTGGTGTCTACCTAGAGATATTCTTCATAGTATATATTCAGAGTGGTTGGAATGGAAGGACCGGTCAAGTTTGGATATAGCTTGTGTGGGGAAGAGAGTTCGAGAAGCATGGTTGACTTCTTTGACTGATCTGAGGATATTTGAGTTTTTGTGGATCGTTTCTAATGGCAAACTGAAGATATTCTATCAGTGACTATTGTTTCGTAAGGTGTTCTTTGTGGAGGACTTTCCAATTAAGTTGAATGTGCCAGAAGATCTTGCAGCACTGTTAGGCATGGAATCCTACTGTCCTGTTCTTCGATCTATTATGATAGACAGATCTTGTACCGATGAATACGCTTCTGATGATAGTTATGTGAAGAGCAACCTCTCTGTGTTTTTGAGTCATTGTCATAATCTACAGGGAGTGACAGTGTTCATGAATAACTCGAACAGGGATGTAGTCTTGTCAGCATTAATAGAGATATTAAAAGAAAATTCTCTTGTCAAGATTACTATTCATATTATCCAACCAAATGAAGAAATTAAAATGAAGGTGAGAGATTTTGTCGCAAAGCATGCATCTAGTTTGCGAGGTCTCTGTATTTCCAAAGATTTCATTGTACTATCCACCCTAATTAAGAATCAGATATGTCTGAGGGAAATGAGTATCTCTTTGGGATATGAACCTTTGCTGGTGTTGCCTTCCTTGATATCCTATCTCTCTTCATCAGGAGGCATGTTGGAGGATCTGGAAGTTAGTGGTGAAGACAAGAGCTTCAATGCAGAGGATCTTGTGGTTTCAGTTGCTGCATCCTGTCCAAAGTTGACTCGTTTAGCAACCGTTCAGTGTAAACCATGTAGCATAGAGACTCTGCGGCGACTCTATGAACAGTGTCCACATCTCCAGGATGTATTTATTGGAAGTCTTGGAAGTGTTGACAGAATTATTGAGACAGAGGAAAGGAGAAATTCTGTGTCAATAAAGGTGGAAGGTCATAGTGAAGATTGGGCTATTTGTTTATCTCATGCATTGAGAAGAGGGCACTACAAGAAAGTCAGTTTAAGACTGAGAGATGATTACAATCACCCAGTGGGGAATCTGAAGTCTCTACTGGAACCTTACGAGATTCATTTACAGACTTTAGCACTTGAGTCATCCTTGATCTCTCTACTGCAGGATCTTCCCCATTTGAACAGTTTGCTTTTATTATCAAAAGTTGACAATCGGTATACTGATGCTACTTTGGCAGCCATCACAGAGCATGTGGATAGTCTGATGGAGTTGAGCTTGAGAGACACCCACTTTTCTGATAAGCTGCTGAGTGAGTTGATCAAGGCGTGTGAGTTGTTGGAGAGGTTAATCATCAGAGATTGTGGATGGGAGACTCTTGGGGCAATATCGCAGCTTTCTAATCTGAACATGGTTGACCTCACTATGGCTAGGAGTGTTTCTGAAGAAATGTTAGATGCTTTGTTGTTAAATGAAAAAGTGACGTGGTCTTCTACTCTGAAGAAAGGGTCTATCAGAGCTTCTGGATGGAGTATTCCTTATGAGTTCAACAATGAATATCATCAGTGGATCAGATAAGGCTATTAATATATAGGCTGTGTCCACGATGAATTGATGGCCCTTTCAATTTATTTTTGCGAAGAATTCTTTTCCCATGAGAATTCAATAGATAAGTTTGTTTCTTTACTCATTTTCTATGAGAACTTGAGAGGAGGTGAGTTGTGACTCTTCTCAAGAATGTACTTTTGTCTTTCGTGTGGAAACAATGGGACCACAGAAGAAAGCACACCACTGCTAGTGCTGCTCGTCGATCTTTGGCTTCGTTATTTAAATCTTCGCTATTGATAAAAGTGGCCTCTGATGCTTGAGTGGCAGTGAGCAAATGTAAAGGATCTCTCTTGGTCAAGACTTTCTGAAGTATCTACAGTACCAAGATAACACGCGTTCCTTATCTCTTGATTTCTGTTTATCTCGGAAGAATACATGTGGATTGATGACAATCAGATCACCAATCAATGAAGGTAGTTGTAATGTTTCCCGTGCATATTATTATTTCCTTTGATTCTAAAAATAACACGTAGTTGTTTGAAAAGAGGTGTTGTTTTTCGGAGGATGTTATCATTCATTACACTCATCAGGACGACTTAACTTGAACGTGCCCTCATCGATGCGTTCTTTATAAAGTATTAATCTTATCATATTAAAACATTCACTTCTTCCAACAAATGTGCTTGCGTGGAGTTTTGTTTCCATCTTTTGTTCCAGATGGAAAAGTCCGTTTTATTGCTTTCTTCACACAGCAGGTCAAGGTGTTTCTTAACTTAACAAGGTTCCCTATGACGGCAGGCAACAAGAAGAAGAAAGAAGATCAATCAATATCACCAATTATCATCATTATATCATATTATTATAAATAAATAAAAAATATATTCTGTCATGGATAATACAAGTGGTAGTAACAATAGTAGTAACAGTAACAGTAATAATAATGATATTGATAATAATAATAATATTCTTCATGCTGGTTTATTAAGAAAAAGAAAAATTCGTTTTAATAGTTGGAATGAACGATATTTCATTTTACGAAAGAATACTTTAGATTACTATTTGAACAAAGATGATGAGGTAAGTATTCTCTGTTGTTTCCTAATAGTTCTGACCTTATCAATCTCTCTTTCCTAGGAACCTAAAAACTCTCTTCCACTTTATCCTTCTTGTCAAGTTTCATCAGTACAAATTGATACACGTAGTAAGAAGAAACAGTTTATCTTCAAGTTAATCTATAAAGTAGATGAAGATAGTGAGTTTATTAGAGATGAATTGAATCATCTAGAGTCTTCCAAAGTGGAGGGATCAGTACCTAATAGTGGTGCTGTTGGTTTAGGGGGAATTAATGGGGAAGGGACTAGTAAGAGTGTAGGGTTTAGTTCCTCTCCTTCAACTCCTATAGCACCGTCTCTATCAACTACGGCAAAGAAATCCGTTAAGAAGATATCCTCTTCGAATCATACAGGAACTAAAGTTGCTGCTGTTGCTGTAGGAGGAGTTATTGTAGGTGCATTAACAGCAGGAATAGGATTATTAGCAGGTATGATGGTTGTAGGAGCAGGAGCAGCAGCTACTGGTGGTGCAGTAGCAATGAGTGCTCTGTCAGATGGAAAGGAACGACACGTCCTGTTAGCCACTGACACACAAGAAGATGCTGAAGCTTGGGTAAAGGCAATTGATCAAGCAATACAAGATCTTGCAGGCAATGTCACTGGGTTACCAATTTTGCCAATTTCTTCTTCTCGTAGACGACCAGGTGGTCCTATATTAACACTTCATCCTGATGTTCGTATTGATGATGTAGAAGAATGGTTAACCAATACAAAATGGAAGATCTTTGATATCTTTGAAGGTCTTCGTCTATTACAACCTGATTATACTTATTCTGAGAATAATCGATTAGAAGAACCAATGCTTCCTTGTCTACGAGCTAATGTTGCTATCAATGCTAGTGCTTTGGATGTCTTTTCGTTGATTTCTAACTTCACTAATGTCTCTTCTACGTTGAAAGCTGGACTAGTAGAGTCTATTCGTATGGTAGCGCATATTGATAACTATACAGATGTCCTTCATGTTAAACTGCGCTCAATCTTCTTAGCGCCAACATGGACTGCCCCACGAGACTTTGTCGTGCTTCGCTATTGGCGTGATCATGAAGGAAGTTATATCATTTGCTTAGACTCTACTACCCATGAAGATTGTCCACTTGTAGAAGGTTATGTTCGTGGAGAGTTACATGCTTCATATATTATTACACCACCAAAAAACAAAATGTCAACAGGATATCATAAGAATGATGAAGAAGATGAAGAAGCCAATGAATCTATGTTAACATTAATTGCACAAATGGATCCTAAAGGATGGATTTGGCGTGCTTTTAACTATAAAGAACAATTTCTACGAGAGTTTATGTTACAAGTATTAGATATTCGAGATGTATTAGAAGGAGAACGTTTTGTTCAATATCATTTTGATCCTATCCCAGCACCGAAAATGGATGTTTTAGCAGCGAATGCTTCAGCTAAAGCAGAGAGTCAAGTAGAAGGAAGTATTGCAACTATTCCACCTCCTAATATCTCTCATTCTATGTGGGCAGAATCAGATGCTTCGACTTTTAAAGTACGTGGACCAACTTATAATATTGATAAAGTGAAAGTCACTTCAGCACCTGCTATGTTCAAACTATTAGCTGCAGATCTCTATGAAGTACCAGAGTCAACAAAGAATATCGCAGCACATCCACGTAATCGTGTTCATCTTGCATTACAACGTGGAGATCCTACTTGGGTCTTTGTAGTGAATATCCTCATCCCAGGCTCACCTTTCCTTCTCTTTGTTGCTTATTTTAAAGGAGACAAAGCAGCTATTGAAGCAGATACTCCTTTTGGACGTCTAGCTCGTCCTTTCTTTTATGGAAATGATGATGAAGAGCGTAATAATCGATTTAAACTCATTCCTCGTATTTTGGATGGTAATTTGATGATTAAGATGGCAGTTAAAGATACTCCAACACTCATTGGTAATAAGATCAAGAATCATTACTTTAAGGTAAACTATATCTATCAACACTCTGTCACTCTGTGTCTCTGTGTGTTAGTGGTAGTATGGGCTAATTGTTATGATGTTATCTGTTATAATAGGGTGAGAACTATTTCGAACTGGATATTGATGTTAGTTCATCCAGTGTAGCAAGGTGAGTCATTATGACATCTCTATTAATGTTAATGTTATTGTAATAGTAGAGATACATTGTATAACACAACACGGTGTTGTCATTGTTTTTGTTCTGTAGGAATATCACTGGTTTGGCCATGGGCTATTCCAAGAACATTGTTGTGGACCTTGGCTTCTGTTTGCAAGGCAATGAAGAGGATGAACTTCCAGAAGTGCTAATGGGAGGATGTACTTGTATTCATGTTGATGCCAGCACAGCCAAGAAGCTCTAAACGTGTCATTAGCTTCATATTGAAAGTCTTCCATCTGAGGTGATTGCTTTGAGAGCAACGTGTCGTTCTGGTCTCCTCGATTGCTTCTAGCGGTTCAATAGCATATGTTTGGCTTTCTTGGTGTGCTTTAGACTAGTAGCTAGTGTTCTTTATTTTCATGCAACAGTTGTAGTAGTCTAGTTATGGATGGTAACATAGCCTAATGTCAACACTGTACACATCATAACCTGTTCGTGCTAATGTGAGGAGTTGTTGCCGGGAACTAATTAGTGTTTACTAAGTAGTATAAGCAGACACGGCGGGAGGTACTGTTGCCAATCTTGGCAACTGTACGAGAGAGCAAAGACTAGAAACTAATCATTGCCAAAGCAGAAGCAGTCCGTTAGATGATGCCAACAACCAGCAGAGAACCAACCAACCAACACTAATGACAATAAACTTAATCACCATCAGTTTAGTTTGTTCTCCACAAGTCACGAGCATAAGACACGGTGCGCAAACCAATCATTGCGAGAGAAAATAATGGAAAAGAGAGAAAAGCCCTTGGAGCCACAGCCACAGCAGTTGAGGCAAAGCAAAGCAAAAGCAAGGGGGGAGGGAAGTGCGAGAGAGTCGAAGGGAAGGAAAGAAGAGAAAGTCTCAAAGTCGTCTTTTTATTCAAACAATGAATAAACTCATTGTTTTTGCAGATAATCTCATAGATTGTTATATCGCAAAGGAAAGAAAGGGAAAAGAAGAAGAAAAGGTAGGGAAAGAACAAGGAAGAAGAAAGAAGAAGAAGAAAGAAATGATAGTGTAGACCTTGTACTGTTAGTTATCATGCAGGTCATCACCACACCAATCAGTTGTTGGTAGGGTATGTTATGTCATGAACCAATCAGATCAGATCAAATCAAATCAAATCAAATGGTGGTAGTAGAGCAAAGAGTCAATTCAAAAGAGAAAGTGAAGAGAGGAAAGAGAGAGAGAGTTGTTTCATCGAGGAAGACAATGATGACAGTGATGATAGTGTAATAAAAATAATAATATAATATAGTATCTCTAATACAATACAGCATTAATATAGTATAATGTACAATATAGAATAGTATGGTATAAATTGCTTCATTTCGTTAGAAGACAGCAGCAGTTCGTTGATTTCGATAATCCATCAGATAGTTTAATAATGATAATGATGATAGTGATAACAATAGTGTGATGCTTTTTGTTTTTTTATTTTCGTTTGATTTTTTAACTGATTTTTCTCATATCACATCATCATCATATCATCATATCATCTTATCATAGTGTTATAGTTTATAGTTTGATTTGTGTTTGGTATTGTCTGGTATAGTTTAAGCAAGAGTAGGTCCTCTATAATGAGGTCTCAAACTACCAGAAGAAGAGTTAGCAGAAGAAGAGTTAGCAGGTATAGGTATAGAGGGAGTAGCATGAGGTAGAAGAGGAGGTAGAGTGAGAGAGGGGGGAGGCTCGGTAGTCAATATCAAAGAAGAAGTTGGCGTGGCTAATGGAAGGAAAGGCAAAGTCAGTCCTTCATGATCATCATCACTATCACTATGATCACTGTCATCACTGTGGTGATTGTCATTGTGATGGTTCATAGGCATAGCCAAGGCATCAACATCCAATCCATTACTAACAATAGCACTACCAATCGCACTACTAGTAGCAGTAGTGGCGGTAGTGGTAGTGTTGGGTAGAGAAGGAAGAGTGAAGGACAAAGCACCATGATTACCTTTCCCAATAGTAGCTGTAGAAGGAGAAGTAGTAGTAGTAGTAGTGTTAGAAGTGTTATAGTCATGTAGACTAGGAGGAGGTAGTGCAACAGCAGGAGGGGTAGTCGCATTCACCACTCCACCTGCTACACCTGCCATGGTGTTAGAGGTAGTGTTAGAGGTAGTGGTGGTAGAGGTAGTGGTAGTCAATCCCACAGCTTGACTATTCTCACTAATACAACGTGCAATACTTTCTGCTTTATGGACTGCTTCACGTAATTCAACTTGTAAACGAACTAGTTCATCTAGTTTATCACAGACTTCCCATCGATTATACAATCTCTCAGAAGAGACTTGACAAGGTCGAAGACCATGAGGAGGGGTAGTTAGCAATGGGGTGGTAGTAGTAGAGGAGGAGGAGGAGGAGGAAGGGTAGTTACGGTCATCAAAGAAGACAGCATCTTCTGGTGCTTTACTACCATTTAGTATAGCGACATGATCGACTAGTAGTCTGGATGTGATATGATTGGCTACCAGAAGAGCGTTACCTCGAATACGAAGACTGCGAGGATTACTAATACCCACTCCTCCTCCTCCACCACCACCACCACCACCTCCGAGGGCTAGTGCTAGTGGTAGTGTTGTTGTTGTTACCTTGTCATCCACTTGAGGTCCATCTTCTTCATTACTACCTCCCTCCTCCTGCTCCTCCTCCTTCTCTTTGATCATCATCTCTCCTACAGCTACTGTCTCCACTACATCCTCACCTAAGTGAGTAGAGGAGGAGGAGGAGTAGAGAGGAGGTAGTAGAGTAGTAGAGGAGGAGGAGGAGTAGAGAGGAGGTAGTAGAGTAGTAGAGGAGGAGGAGGAGGAGTAGAGGGTAGCATTCATCGTGTGGTTCTTCGCCTCGAGCTGTGCAGCTTCGAGTAAGATGTCGCTGTCCAGGTAGAGTCTTCTGCCAAGCTGTCCAAGTAGCACCCTGTGAGGTTCTGCTACCTTCACCTCCTCCTCCTCCACCACCACCCTCTCCTCCTCCTGCTGCTGCTCCTCCTCAGGTAGATCATTCGCCGTCTTTCTTCCTAAATGACGTATTAACTCCATTACAGAGATTGAAGAAGGGATTACTTGTGGTACAACTTCAATACAATGATATCCTTCATGATAAAAGTATTTAAAAGATAATCTAGCTTTACATCTCCAATAGAATTTATGATCTTCTTGTAATAGACATCCTGTAGGATCCATTGCTTGATCAAGACGATGACGATGATTCTCTTCTAATTGTTGTAAAACAAGTGAAAATCGCCGTGTTTGACATTGTTGACAAACTTTTCGAATTGCTTTTCTCCATCGTAAGCGATTTTCTTCTTTTTTCATTTGTTGTTGTAATAATGTATTGTTAGCATTATTAGTAGTACTATTAGTGTTACCAGTAGTGTTAGTAGTACTGCCAGATCGTTGTGAAGCATAATGTTTCATTTCTTGTCGTTGTAAACGTTGTAATGTTAAGATGGAATAGAATTGATCACATGTCTTTCTTAATAATCCATCTAAACGATCCATTTTAGCATAAAGTTGACTATATTTCCTTCTTAAATCAATTAGATTCTGTCGATGCAATTGAGAATAGGATAAATGAGTCTCTAACAATGCTTTACTTGGAAAACATTTCTTACAAAGTTTGCAATCGAAATACTCATGAATGATACTTAATGGACGAGGTAGAGTAGAGGACTTTCCGCGCACAGTAGTGGCAGTAGTAGTAGTAGTAGTGGTAGAAGGAGAGAGTGGGCGAGAGGGTAGTTGTGCACTAGTGTGTGTGGTGGTGATAGCAGTGGTAGCGGTAGACAATTCTGTCTTAACAGAAGAGATTGACTCTTCATCATCTTCACCATCATCAGTACTAACTTCCATTGCATCTAAAGTATCCAAAGAACTAGAAGACTGTGGCAATAGAACAAGAGAAGGATAATTACCACTTCTACCACCACCTTCTTCACTACCTTGTACTGCCGCGGTAGTGGTAGCAGTTGGTACTTTCTCATCATCAGTCAGACTGCTGTTACTGTTATTGCTATTGTTAGGAGTGGTAGGTTTCTTGCGAAAGATCTCTCGACTGTGTTGGTTATAAGCTTCATAGATCTTAGCACGTGTTTCAATACGTTTAATAGCTTCTGGATCACTTCCCCAGCCTTTTCGAATAGAGGCTGATCTCTTCTTCTTACTGTTGTTATTGTTATTGTTAGGGAGAGTAACATCGGGTAGTTGGAATAGTCGTTGTGTGCCACTACCCAAGATGCTACCACCTCCATTACCACCATTACCACTACCACTGCCATTCTTCTTGGCACTTGGTGTGGTAATAGCATGGATTGACTTGGTGGACTGACTCCCTGTCATGCTTCGTCCAGCAGTAGCAGTAGTAGCAGCAGGTGGAGGTGGTCCAGGAGAACTTTGTCTTCGACTACCTCCAAGTGAAGGAAGAAGTCGTTCACTCCTCGAGTTAGATAAACCAGCACGTGATCCATGAAACCCACGACCAGTAGACATGATAGCAGTAGGAGAAGAGGCTTTGGTAGTGGCGATAGTGTGACGTGCTGCTGCCTTGACAGCCTCAGCTTCCGCTTCTTTGGCTTTCTTGTCAGCTGTCACCAACTCACTGTATTTCTCAAACATTAAGGATTGAGCTTCTTCTGGAGAGATGTTACGAGTACAAAGATCTTCTTCAAAGCATTTGAAGAGACGAACAGATTGTTCTGATAGTTTGAGAGGAGCATGTTGACTAGAAGTAAAGGAAGAAGATGATCCACCTCCCATTATGATAAATGTGAGATGAAATGAAATGAAATGAAATGAGATCTATCACAGTAGGAGAACAACAGCAGCAAACAACTGGTAACTAATACAGTAGACTGTCAACCAACAATCCACTTCTTCTTATGTGCTTGTTCAAGATATCGTGCGCGAAATTCTTAGGAACGATACTTACTACCTTTCTATAAATTGATTGTATACCAGTTGTCATAGTGGCTGTTTGGCCGAGCGGTTAAGGCGAGAGACTAGAAATCTCTTGGGCAATGCCCGCGTAGGTTCAAATCCTGCAGCAGTCGAAACTTTTTGTCCATGTTTTGTTTTTATATCATGTTTGGTATGTACTAATACTATATTTGTTTATTTGTTAGCCTAACATAATTTGTCTTTTGAAAGGATTTCACTAGCACTGTAGTACTATACTAATATTCAAATATACTACTAGTACAATATTGTAGATCTCTGTGATAATAAGAAACGGTCAGTCGGTTGTTGGTGGCGTGGGTTCCAGTTGTTGTTGACTTGACACCATCATTTTCAAGTTGATGAGAAGAATAAAATAGAATAGCAGAGACAGATTATTCAAACTCACTTGGAATCTGATGAAAGATGTTAAGTCAATCTGATGTTCTTACTGTGAAAGGTGCGAAATATCGCAAAAGCTTTGGTAAGTCGTCAACCACTAAATACTCCTCTTGTCCAAATAGACCATGTCTTCCTGCTCTGACCTCTCTGACCTCTTCTATATGTAGAGGCAGTAAACCCCAATCTTGCCATTGATGCCATCGCTGCAGCTGCTGCTGCTGCACGAGAGCGAAGTAATCCAGATCTCAACAATTTCAAAAATGAACAATCACCATCCAGTGGCAGTTATCAACCATCATCTACTTCCAACAAAGTGCTATCCCCAACTGCTGCCACTGCTACTACTATTCAGAAACATACAACAGCGATAGAGACAACCTCTTCTCGATTGACTAGTGAAGGTGGTAGTAACTATCAACACAGCAGCGGCAGCAGCAGTCATCATGCCCCAGCAGTAAGTCTGACAAACTATCGTGAGAATGATCCTTATTGGAAGAAACCACTTACAGCACAGAATTCTTCACAAGGAGAACTTGTTGTTATTCATGTTTGTGATGAAAATCAACAAATTACAAGAGATTTCTGTTGTAATCGTTCTATTCTTATTGAAAATATGAAATATTTTGATCGTTTTCTTGGTGAAAATGAAAATGGATATGATGATATTGATATTTCTGTACATTGTGATGTAGAAATTTTTGAATGGTTAATGACTTATATTCATGATATAAAACATTCCTTAATCAAGATTGATAAAAATATTATTATTTCCATTTTAATTTCTTCTGAATTTCTACAAATGGATGAATTAGTTGAAGTTTGTATTGAACAAGTTGCACAAAATTTAAATGAGATTATACGATTACCTATTGATCTATCCTGTATTTCAGAGAAATTAATCAATCGTATTGCTGCTTTTACTCATCCTAAAACACTGTGCGAAGTAAAAGACAAAAAGGATAAAATCTTAACTAAATTATATAAACGACGAGTTGAATTAGATTTCTCTCGGAAAGGATCAGGGAAGTCATCATCATCATCAGGAGTTAATCGTACAATAGCATCATCTTTGACATGTTGTCGATATTGTGGTTGGGTCTATTTAGAAAGTTTTGTCACTTCTTTAGTTTGTAGACAATCTGCACCATCTATTGATTATCGTGGAAGATTAATTTCTAGACATGCTGCTATACCTGGTTGGTCATTAACTTCTTATTTAAAATCATTACATTCAGGTGGGATGGGATGGGATAGTATCTATTGGCATGTTTGGGCAGCATGTATTATTCTACGTGGTGATAGTCTAACTATTTCAGCATTAGAAGCTGATCGATATCAACTTGAACCTGATGGAATTATTATTCGTAGTAGTCCAATTAAAGCTATTGATATTGCTATGAAAACAAATGATGAAACTTCTTCGTCTACTTCACCTCTTCCTCCAGGTGCTAGTGGTAGTAGTATTGGTGGTATTGGTATTGGTGGTAGTGGTAGTGGTAGTGGTAGTGGTGGAGCATCAGATTCTATTTCTGTGTCAACAACTTCTTCACCACGACCACCTCCTACTCACAATGGACTGTCTGCTTATGCTAAAGCACTTTCAGCACAATTACATCCTAGCAATAATATCAATAATAGTAATAGTAATAACAATAGTAATAATAGTAATGGATCATCATTCTCAGGATTTTCATTAGGTTCTATGGAATCTATTCAAAATGATATTCAATCAAAACTTCATATTAGTTTTCGAACAACAGAATCATGGATGATACAGGGTAATTCAACAACTCCTTCATTAAATCCTAATCGACCTCCAGAAGTTCTTACACCAGAAATATTTGATTTATTATGTTCTCAAATGAAACATATTACAGGTCTAACACATCGAAATCTTTTACAACAGACCATGCAATCAATGATACAAACTGCTACACGTTCTGATAGTCGTCATACACGTCTTGCTAATGGTGTAATTGATTTTTTGGATATCTTTTGGGGTAATCCACAACAAGAACAATATGGTGGTGTACGTGAACAAGAATTATCTTCTTTAATGACAGATCGAGATCAATCAGAAGAACGTCGAAGAGGTCGTAGTCCTGCTAGAACAACTCTTCGTACTTTATCTTTGGAACCACGTCGTGCAGCATCACAAGGAATGAGTAAAGCACGATCAAGTGGTATTCTAGCAGGAGGACAATCACAATCACAATCAAATCATCCCAACAACACTGTTTCTGGTACTGGTGTGACAGATACGACAGGTCTATCTACTCCCTATGACAGTGATAATAATGAAGGAATTGCTATGCCACGTAAACTAACTAGTGCATTAGGTGAACGACGTGCTCGTTCTTCTAGTACAGGTAAACGAATGACATCATCAGCAGGAGTAGGAGGAGGATTATCGAGTGGTAGTAATACCAAAAGTGGTAATCTTCATAAGAAACGATCTGAAACAACAATTGATACAACCTCTGAGAAAGATGAACTAGATGATGTAATTACAGATGCTTATCTTACAAAACAAATTGAAATTTTACGTTCTATGCCAGCTGATTTATTTTATAAAGCAAGTCAACAACGTGGATCATTTCATGGTATTTGGATTGCAGCTAATCCATTACAACTTCATCCACCTATCTTAGATGATATGTTACAAATTGTTGCTGATAGTAATAATCTACCTGATAATAAAAAATTAGAATGGGATTTAGATTTAATGCGTGAATTTGATGAAAGAAGAATTGATCGTATGGAACGTTATTTAGTTTCAACACGTCAACCTTCTACTAGTGATGGAAATGGTAATAATAATGCATCCAAGTCTAAATCTACTACTACTACAAACACTATGAATAAGATATCCAAAGGTAGTTTGAAAAGTGATAATTATTATTATTATAAAGATCGTGGTAGACAAGCTTTTCGTTGTGTTATTTAACATTAGACTAACTTGACACTGACACTGACACTGTACTGTAATACTACTAGTACGATGATAGTATATCATGGTAAGAAATATGAAGTTAAAACAACAAAGAAAAGCTTGATGACATTCTCTTTCTATTCTAACCTAAATAAGACAGTATGGTATGATATGACGATGATGATGATGATGATGATGATGATGATATTGTGTAATGTCGGTTAAAGTAGATAAAACATTAAAGACATTTTTGTCAATTTGCAACCTTTTTGTTAGTTATAGTTAGTGTTAGTCAATCAATCTGAACTTAATCAACATGTAGCTACTTCTAACTAACTAATTAACCAATAGCTAGTTACTGTAGTTACTGTAGTAACAGTAGTAACAGCAGTAGTAACAGTACAGCAGTTAGTAATAGATAGTCAATGTACGATGATGAGGAGCAATATCATCTTTCACTTGTTCTCCCCAATTCCACAAAATCCAATCTAATTCAATAGAAGTAAGTCTAAGATTACGTTTGGTATTTAAGACAGCTTTCATCTTCTCTACAGCCATAATAGTAGCTGCACGTAATTCAATCTCTTCTTCACTACCAAAGGCAATCTCTTCCTTATCTAGTACTTTCTTCATAAGACCAGATGAATAAGATAATACACCAATATGTTGTAAGATTTGTGGTACACGATAATCAGCAAACATGGTAACTTGATCAATATCATAGAAGAAATAAGGATGATTTGGATCAGTTGGACGACCAAAAGCACCCCATAGATCTGCTACAAAGATCTGTGCACGTTTATAGAAATGTACTAAATGTCCTTTATAGATAGCAGTGTCACGAAAACCTGGTCCAACACACACACACACACACACACACACACACACACACACACACACACACACACACACACACACACACAATACATCCATTCATTGTTACAAGAGAGAAGAAGGATAAGGTGACATGGTGGTAATGGTAGTAGTGGTAATAGTACCTGGGAAACTTCGTGTAACAAGGTCAACTAATCTGACAGCACTATGATTAGCTGCACGAACAAGATTGGCAACCTTGCCATCATATTCTATATGAGGTACACACAGACACAGATCAGATTAGTAGTCTAGGGGAGAGGGAGAGAGAGGTACACTGTAACCTACCTGCTGCCAAGGTAATGCCAACTTCACGAACACGATCAACTCGTTGAGAAAGTTGTGGTATAGTGAAGTTAGGAATCCATTGAGAAATTGTTTCCTTTTATGATAAGAAAGTATACCATTCGTCATCACCACAGCACAGTCAACACAGTTACATCCATACAGTCACAGTCATAGTCACAGTCATAGTCAACACAGTTACAGTCAGTCACAGTGTGTGTATGGTGTTAGGCTGTGTGTGATGATTGACTTACCTCAGTGACAACCATGAGATTAGCAGCATCAAAGGCAGTCTTGTCTTTCAGTAAAGCTTCTTTTAACCCCATAGCCAAGTGCTCATACTCTAAGCCAGGACAAGGCCAAAAGCAGAAGTTCAAGGCATCCACAATGAGAATGTACTGGGCAGTGAGCTCTCCACCAGAGAGAATGTCTTCATTGTAATGCCATCCCGTGGCATCCCATTCGTTTTTCTTCTCAATCAATGTCTGCAGGTGAGTGGAGAAGTCACCAGAAGTGCTGGCCATGAGGCTGTCGATAGCAGTCTCATTAATATGAACACTAGAAGCATTATCAACCACAAAGGAGCATGATTGACGAATGCCTGCAATCAGATCAATACCAACAGGTTTAACAACGGAGCTCATTGGATAAATAAGAATGGAAATGACTGAATGCGAGACGAAGGATTGGTAAAGTCAAGGGATGTCTTTTCTATTACCCTACTGTGTAAAGGAATCAACGCGGGGAATTGGTCTAGGGGTATGATTCTCGCTTTGGGTGCGAGAGGTCCCGGGTTCGAACCCAGCCTTCGTTGCTAAGAAATTCCCGGATTCCCCCGCCGAATCTTTTTGATTCATAACCTCTTATGTGGTTATTTTTATTGGTGTTTGTATCATATCCTTCTAATAATGAATTTAGTTAATGGCATTTTATTCTTGTTAGCAGAGCAGTCTCGTACTGTACAATGTTGTTCTACCTGCGTGTGTTCTACTATGTACTCGATCCAGCTCTCGTTTTGCTCTTTGTTATTCCTTCATTTATTTAGCTTCCATCATTATTTGAAAACCCTAAGATAAAATGCTTAGTTTATGAATTGAGGATCAATACATAAATACTAATTAATACAACTAAGGGCTTTTCTCCTTATTGTTGGGATAAGACCACATCTCTTTCAGCTTTCCTTCTTTCAATCCACATGCAACCAAACATAGCATAATTGAGGGGAAGACATACAACAATGCTGGTTGACCTGTCGATGCGATTGGTAATAGCTCAGACATGAGTAGACCAATCACATACCCGAACAAAGCCGAACTGAACAAGGGCTTCGATGATGCCGAACTTGAGCTGTCAAATCTAAGAGCCCAAGCAATCAGCAAGCCTGGAAAGATGACATCTCCCAGCCCCAGTCCGTCAGTAAGTTGGTGGTTCAGTTGTATCTCAAGCATACCAGGGCGCCACGCTGGAAGTGAAGCAGAGTTTATCAGAGCATCTGGAGCTAGTTTTGCATCTTCCAGAGGAATATTTCGTCCCAGTGATGCTGCCGTTTCCATTATACTTACTGATCCCCCAGGTAATTTGGTTAGAACAGTGAACGAATCGTAGATCGCCAGGCCAACAGCGACCAAAGAAAGTGCTGAGAAGGAGATAAAAGGCACCGCTCTGGCAAATGAGACGGCGATAAGGCTATTGGCAATGTTGTGCACTGCCCAAGCATCTCCATTAGACGGCAATGAAAATGCTGCGAAACATATTCCAGTAGCAAGAAGAGCTGATAATGATGATGATGATAGCCACGCCTGAGTGATGATTGACTTCAGGAAGTATTGAATCTCCGCTCTGCCAAAGGCAAATGTCACTGCTACAGCAGGTAAGCTGGCTAGCAGTAAAGGATTGAACGGTAAAGAAGGAAGGGATAGAGAAGAAGAAACCGAAGCTACTAGAAAGAAAGTGGTGGCTATTAATGCTGTCAACAGCAACAGTGGTAAAGCCCATGCCATACGATTCTCTGTCACAACAGCATCCATACTCTTGTAAACCTCATCTTCTTCAGGAGACTTGGTCACCAATCCAAAGTATTCTTTGTTTAAACCTTGTAGACGCTAGACAGCAACCATTGTCGTTATTATGATATAACATAAGCATGGGAGCAACTCGTACCTGTCCAAAGGGTAGAATAGGTTCCTTGGATAGTCGATCAGCAATGAGAAGAACTGCTGCCAAAGCTGTTGTATAGAGACCCAAGCGCTTGGCAATAAGCAAAGCCAAGACATGTGGAGTGTCTTGATGTGTTGCCACGTCATCTAATAAGAAAGGATATAGTGCAGAGAGGAAGGAAGGAAGACCAATGAATGCAGTGAGGTAGAGGGGAATGTTTGGTTGCTTCACTGGAAAGGGATTATCGAAGACTTGATAATTGGATGGTTTATCCCAACAGCGAAGGTAGTTCTTGAACTTAAAGACCCTATATGACTGTGAGGAGGGTGAGGCTAAGGGTGTGATAGAATGTGATGCTCGTGATATGATAGAGTGATGAAGATCACTATAATATGCCTGAGAGAAGAGAGGGAGAGAAATACTGAAAAAGAGAGAAATAAACTGAATGATTCGAAGGACTGACATGGTTTTCAGTTTTGAGGAATGAAGACATGTCAGAACCCTATTAAGTTAATGATCACCAATGTCCAGGAAAATCGCGTTTAAGGAAAATCATAAGACAAATCCACTTTGAACATTGTTACGCAATAGTGTTATTGGCAATATTACACTTGAAGGAAGGTAGTATTCGACTCATAATAATTTGCATACAGACGCTTATTATCTCAATAATAAAGCAACGCACACGTGATACAAGCCTACGACCTATTCACATTATCCTAATAATCATCTAATCACTCGAGACAACGGATAGTCAGCGAGTGATTTTAATACAACTTTGCGGTCTACAACCTATTTATAACCCTAAAATACATTACACCCCAAACTGCAGTACAGTACAGTACAGTACAGTACAGTACAGTACAGTACCATCACTGATAAATAACACCATGTATGTTAGTTATGCTATAGACATGAACGATAAGTATATACAAATAAATAAATAGGTTGAATAATATACTGTACGATAACAAAGCATGAACAAAGGATCATTGATGAATGAATAGAATATAAGATAATAACGAACACTACAGTATAAGATAAGAGAATCATGGATTGAGTCTATATCCTTTCCCCATTACTCAACGGATAGCCCACTTCTCTCTTCTGCTGCCAACATGTTCTCAACAGCAGCAGCAGAAGGAGAAGAAGCAGGAAACACTTTTTCTGCCATATACTCATAGTCTGGAGCTACGCGATGATAGTCTTTTGCATTGTTTTTATTATTATTATTGTTATTGGGGTGACCTGCCGGGTGTCTTCTTACTTGATACTCCACCAATTCGGAGGATAGACTAAAGAGAGAAGTCCTATCTTGGATAGGGATCGTTGATTCATGACTCTCCTCCCACTGACCCTCCACTGATTGAAGAAGTCTTGATTCTCCAGTGACAGTGGAGGAATAGTTTTCCTGTTGGCTTTCATTCCGACTCCCCAGTTTATCTTCAGTTGGGAGGGTGGTAGCAACAGTGTATTTCACTCCTCTATGATGCAGTCTTCTCTGGATCTTGCTACTCTATTCAATATCATTGCATATTGTTGTCCCATATGTGAAGTACTTGAAGCAGGAGATAGTTTTGGTGTAGTTAATGTGGAGGGAGGATATCGTTTATTCTTGCGGCGGGAGAAATTCGCTGTCATTGCAATATACAAGATAGCACACAATAACATCATATATCATCCATTACATACAACCAACAACAATAACAACAATATTAACAATAATAAGGAAAAGAAGAGAGAGAAAGGGTAGGTTAGCATTACCATTGATTACATAAGCTTGAAACATGACTCCTTGCTCTTGGATGGAGAACTGTTGTGTTGATCTAACTCGACAAAAATACCATATTGATACTAAAATCAGATATGATACTAACACCCATATACCCGTGTGATACTCAGGATAGAGAATGACGAATGATATAAACATGGCAGTATAGATAGTAAGACAGTAGAATACTGCACCAAGACCAAAGGGTTGAATGAAAGATCGTTGTAAAGTAGAAAAGCGCTTTTGCATCTGCCAATATGACATTAAAAGAAAACTATTCACAGTAGCAGCAGCTATATGTCCGATAGTGAGAATATTAAACAGAAACGATATTCCAATAGCATGAACTATACACATACATGCTAGAACTAATCCTGCTCCCACTAATAAGGCTACATAGGGAATCTCATCAGGACCATAGCAATGATTAAGAAGAGTGGGAAATAGACCGCTCTGAGCCATTGAACGCAGTTGAATACCATAAACATAGGTGAAGGCTGAAGCTGTAGCGAAGAGGGCGGGAATGCTCAGAACTCTAGCTAGTCGATGATCAATATGCAAACCCTTCACATAACCATAATACAAGGCATTGGTCTCGGGAATGGCGTAATATGCCACACCTGGAGCATTACACCCTGCTGTGATTATTAACAATACTCCACTGATAGCAGTTATCCCAAAAGTCCACAGGAATGCTCTTGGAACAGTCTTCCTAGGCTTCAATAAACACAACACAACAACACACAAGATAACAATACAGCACATATTGATACAATGACAATCAGTGAGTTTGATAGTCACAGATATTATGGCTAACAATAATATTGGCATCAGGGTTTTGACTCTACCTCAACAGCATCACCGCAAGCCATGGGCAACAACACCAAGCCGTCGAAGAAATAAGAAGGAACAATCCAAAACGTGAACCAATTGATAGCACTCACTTTGCCTTCTAGCAAACCTCCACCATAACGATCACAATCCATACATGGCATGGACACAACATAGTAGACACAGAACAATAACACCACAATAGCTACTAAGATGACATTGATTCTCCAGAAGTACTTCACTTCCACCACATTCACTAGCAATGCCATGGCCAGTAGTAATACCCAGAATGGAAGAGCATACCATCGAGACATGCCGAATAATATGGCCAAGTCATAACCTGCAGGATAGATTAAGGATGCTGCGAAAATAATACTCTGCAGCATCTCACAACAGGCTGTTAGGAACCCTACATATGGTCCAAGAGTCACTCTCACGATACCATAGAGACCTCCTCCAAAAGGTAATGCAGACGTCATCTCTGCCAAGCACATGATGAGGCACAGGTAACATCCACCAATGACCAGTCCTGCAATAAGAAAGTCTACCATACCACCAGGTAACCCGGCATTCCAATAATGAATATGATTGCCTGCGACAAGAGAAAGTCCTATATGAGACAAGAGACAAACATTAAGTCAGGAAAGACAAATGGAGTGAAGAGTGAGTGTTTCACACACCTAACAGAGTGATTTCCCACAGTGATCTAGTGCCCACTCTTCTCTCTTGATTATTCACTTTCTCACTTGAGCAGACTGAGTCATCAGAATCATCTTGTTCTTTACTATTCAAAGAGTCCGCCATCTAAGTTAGAATTCATATGATGGAACAGCACTTTTGTCTTCCTTTCTTTATCTTTCCGTTCCTTCAATCAAGCCGTCGGTCCGGTGTGTGCTGCTGTACACAGAGGGAATTGCAAGTTATAACTCAAACAAGTAGACGTTTCTGTTGAAAAATGAAACAGTTTCTTCTCTACCCGCACTGTTTGTTGCTCGTTTTTATGTCTTGCGAACTGATGATGATGCAAGTGCTGCAAAGAAGGGAAAAAGAAGATCTATGAGATAAAAAGCAACATGATGTTCTCACCTGAGACAAAGATAGCCAATGGAGGTAAAAACCTCTCCAAGTATAAAAATAACAATAATAATAATAGTGGTACGAATTTATTATCTAAATTCGCATCTCCTCCTCCCCCCAAACCCAGAGCGTCCAATAACAAAAAGTCCTCCCCTGGGCCTGGCAGTGCTGGAAGAGGAGGAGGAGTAATTCATTCTTCTCCAAATAAGAACAAATCTCCTGCTTCTTCTTCCTCCTCTTTAATCAACACTTCCTTACCTTTGCCTGTCATCACCAATGAAGTGGATCCTAAAGAAATGCATGCTCTGGAATTAGCTGATCATCTACTTGTCCTAGCAAATCAATCTCGTAAAATCATGTTCTACTCTGAACGAGAAGTCCTCCCTCATTCTTTGTTAAGAGTGGTGAAGTTTGGTGAGAGTTCTTTAGAAGACAGTGAAGCTAGACTGAACTTCCTCCTAGCAGAGCAAGCACAAGCCGCCAATGAACCATATATTGGAGTGAGTGACGTGGCAGAGCAAATTTCAGAGTTTGAGGGAACAGCAGAACGCTTGCAGTCACTGGCCAAGCTGCTGGATAGCCAATTGAGTGTGGAGATTGTGGAGTAACCAGCCTCGTTCTCTATCAGCTACAGTGTGGAGTAAACACTTTGACACTGACTGAGTCTCTCTCTCTCTCTCTCTGTCAATCAGCTACAGTAGCTCGCTGGTCATGCTCTTTCGGTCACTGACTCTCTTTTGGATCTCTCTGTTTACAACGACAACAACAACTGCTGCTGCGACAAAGCAGCGGTGGGAAATAACTTGTTTTAATGGAATTATAATGATAATAAGTAATAATACACCAATATATATAGTGAGATATATAGCTTTTTGCTTCAGTGACATGAAAACAACCCTAAGAATAATAATCTCAATAACTTTCCTATTCCTATTCCTATGTATGATCTGGCCTTGTTTCACTTGGATGATCACAACAGATCTCTTGCCAAATGAAGAGCAGACTATTTGAAGTTTCGATGAGATCTTCATCTCGAATACCAAAGTCTTGCCACCAAGAAGTCTTGATTTCTCTCTCCTCATCTCTACTATATCCATCAGAGTGGTGATTGTTGTTGTTATTGTCAGCAGTCATCTTGGAAGATCGTCTAGCAGCCTGGCTGATAGTCAATCCACAATAGAGACAAGCACAAGCAAGAAGAGCAGGAGAAACTAGAACTACCTTCTCTCCACTACTATAAGCATCATTGAGAAGTTTCCAGGCGAGATGGACTGGTCGACAACAAAGTCGTAAGATACGACCAATATTGAGCAAGTATTGATGAGGAAAATCAATCTCCACTTGAAAGCGAATTACACGAAGAATTTGATGTTCTGTAGAGATAATCAACTCTTTACGAAGACGATAACCCTATAACAACACCAATAACACAATTACATCATTAGTGGTAAATATATAACATAGTGTAGTCTACTACAGTACCACCACTAGTACTGGTAGTATTATTATTGTGATGCGTGGGGACTGTCAACTCCACTACCTACCTTGTCTAAATCTTCAACCGAGATGGCAGGATGTCTTTCTAAGCTGACAATGTTGTAGATGTCTCGTATAGGACGATGACTCTCTGAAGTCTTGCAAGCTAGGAAGAGTATTGCTGCGAGAAGACAAGTGATCTGATTACTGGCTACTTCTTGCCATTGATAGAAGTCCATGACTTCATGAAGATAGGTGATAGCTAAGGCAGCTGTTGTCTATGGTAGTAGTCAGTCACATAACACATACCCACCCATACACACACACACACGCAGAAAGAGAGAGAGACACACACACACAAACAGAGGAGAGTAAGTAGTGTCAAGGATGGAAGGTAGGGTCAAGGTAGTGTCAAGGTAGTGCTTCTAGCAATATGACTTACATTAGGCAGGAGGAGAAGTGAAGAAGAAGTGAAAAGAAGATGACAAAGCTGCTGTTTACTTCGATCTCCACTTGAACTTCTTCTACCTTCACTTATCTCATGATCTGGTCTTGAGGCTGTTGTTAGCATTTCTTGAGTCTCTATCCTTGTATTGGACATGAATCAACACTTCTCTTCTCAATCACTTGACTATAGTACTTCAGTACCACTTTTTGGACTGATTTCTCTTTCTCCACTGGTTGGACACATTTCCGCTGTAGAGAAAACAGAGGAATTACATAACCCTCCATTAATACTACATTGCGGTGGGAACAAGCCTTTTAACTTCACCTTCCTTGCTCTGTTAACTTAACGTTAACTTAATAGGTGAGTCAGTCATCAAATCAAATCAAATCAATAATTAAACAATGAGAAAATATGATTCGATCAAAACCCATCATCTATCTTGGTCAATCAGGTGAACATCTTCATCAAGCTATCACAGAGTTAAATAGTCAAGTCTGTTTCCCAACTCCTTCTTCTCTCTGTATTAATCATACCTTCTCTCCTAGTGTGAGAGGTTGTCACCTTCATCTCAAACCTTGTCCTATCCATCCTATTCTACCAGGTAATAGTAGTAGTACTAGTAGTGAGCATAACTCATGTGTGATTTGTCGTGAGAATCAAGAGTCAGTGGATGTAGAGGTTCATCGTCTAATGGAGACTATGGACTATGTCAGCGGACAACAAGTCACAGTGCTAGGAGGAATCACGGAGGCTGGGTCAGATAGCAAGACTTACCATCATCTCCTCAATCTTCTTCTTGAGGACTACCCTCAACTTGAACTACACCTCAGTGTAGTTGAAGGAGGTGCTAGACCCAGGGGTGTGGATGCCTACAGCACTCTACTAGCTCTCGATCGACTCTGGCAGCACTACCCTAACACCTCCTCGCTCCTCTTACGCAATTTCGAAGACTTCCTCTATGAAGATGATGTAGAGAGAGCACGTAAGACAAGTGGACCCAGTCAGACAGTCAGTCTGCAGGACTACTACCATTGGCTAGCATGTGACCTCTGGCCTATTGTCACTCCCTCCTCCTCCACCTCCTTGTTAGCTTCCTACGGTCGTGAAGAAGAAGAGGAAGAGAACAATCCCTTGCTTCTCTCTCGTTCTTTACTATGGCCTTATCATATTCGATCTCATCCAGTGCTACTAATAGATGTGAGGACTTCACTCTATCGTACCTTACAGAAGACAACAACAGCTAGTCGTAGTGGGAAGAGCAAAGGAGAGGTAGAGATTCAACCTAGCCGTCTATTAGCTACTAGTCTACATCGTCTTCATCAATCATATCAAGAGCGATTTCCTCACTATTTCCCTTTATTAGAGAGAAGCTCTCGTATGATAAGTGTGATGTCCATCTCTCTAGATAGTCGTGCACAACGATGGCGTGAGGTAATAGGAAAAGACTTGAATGTCCAGTGGGCGACTAAAGGGTTGAAGTGGCTCCTCTATGAGGACTGGGTAGAGCCCACTGTGTTAGAGAGTAAACTGCCCAAGGCGGGTAAAGGGCAAATGGTAGTGAGCACAGTCTCCTTCCAAAGCCCCTATATTCATGCTGAGCTGCTGAATCTACTAGATGGGGTACAAGGTTTGTTGAGCGTGCAAGCACACCGCCATCTACTAGGAGATGATCAATGGGAGGATATCATAGAAGCCACTCTGAGACTAGAAGACCTGTTAGGTAGCTTAGGATAAATAAGACAACTATTGTATTCATTCAATCACTATGACAGTGAGAGGGATGTTAGTTAGTTACCATTAATTCACATAGAAGAAACTAAGACTAAGACTAGCACAACAGGGAGAAGATGATATAGTGATGAGGTGTGTTAGAGGTATGTCAGATTGATTGATTCTATCATCCTCCACCTTTCTTGCGTTGTAAGACAGCGATATTACGTTGAATGAATCGATCCAGATGTTTGTTGAAGAGATCACAACGAATTGGCATATCCACCTCATAGAAGGGATTCTACACACAGAGACACAACACCCACACAGTCAGTCAACAAGTCATTAATCCCATACGAAGGAGAAAGAAGACAAGATAACGAGAGGTAAGTAAAGTAAAGTAAAGTAAAGTAAAGTAGGTTACCTTGAGGACATAGTCAGTGTAAAGCTCATAAATCCCCTGCAGTAATCCTTCCAAGTCAGGTGTCATAGGAGAAGCTGTTACCACAAACTTCGTCCCTGTTAAAGTTTGTAGACATTGTAAGACAAAGCTATCTGTTTCTAATCGTTCAATCCCAGAGGATACCACAGGAGCAATCTGAGTGGTAATAGCATGAAGACCATGAAAAGTTGATCCCAATCGAAGACAATCATTGGATGATAAATTAGGAGCTAACGATGATAAGGCCTTACTATAGACTAGACCACCTGAACGACTAATAATAAATAATTGAAAATACATTTCTTTTCTATGATTTGCATCAATTGATCAAAAAGATGACAAAGAGACAGAAGAACAACAGGGCAGAATCTGGAAATCTAGAGATCTGAATATTTAGACTTGTTGTTGTTTCCCTGAAAAACGCGATTTTCATTGAATGGGGAAATGAAAAAGGAAGAAGATCGTCTTCTTCTTCACAATCTATTGTCTTCTCTATAGTTTAATTTCAGTGATAGAATGATGACGTTGATCAATCATTCCTCTACCATCACTATAGTAATGTTTACCTTCCTATGGTTTACTTCTTATTGCCTTTGCCCTGTGCATGGATGGTATCCTTCTTCTTCACTCACTTCTTCTTCTTCTTCTTGCTCTTCTTGCTCTTCACCTTTCCTAACACCATCAACTATGACAAGAAGAAGAGTAGTAGTAGGAGGAAGATGGATGAGTAAATTAGGATCAACTACTCAAGTGAGTCAGGTGAGTCAGCAGTGCAATCGTCTTCAATCTTCTTCACTGGCCATGGCTATGGGTGGACATAATACGCAATTTAAATTCCTTCCTATTATTAGAGGATCTCCTGAAGAACATTTTCCTCGAATTATTCATATTGCTGGAGTCTATCCTCATCTTACCTATGAGGACCTACTTGCTCCTATCTCTCCTCCTGCTGCAACACCTGGAGCTTGGTCATATGACTTCCCTGATGCTGATGGTCCTCAACTAGGATCCGTGGCTTTACCAGGTAGCGATACGATTTCAGATTGCATTGATCCTGTAGTAGTTATTGCAAAGAATACTGATCTTGGAGTATCAGCACCTGAGGAACTGGAGATGATTGTTGTCATTGATCGTGCTGATCGCTCATTTCAACCTGGCAAGTTCTTCATCTTCTTAACTCCCCACCAAACACTTGATATCAAGTGGATGGATAAATTAGAACCTGGGTATGAAATCGTAGGAAAAGTGGCCCTTTGTGCAATGCCATTTACTGCTTCTATGGCTCCTAAAGCCACAGGCTTCCTGGAAGAAGATGAATATTAGACAAGAGACAAACAAAGGTTATTCTGATGTAACCATGACTCCTCCTCCCCCTAGTTACCTCACTATTATATTTATATGTACTACTATTTATAAAAAAGAACACTAAACTATCCACCCTACAGAATGAAGTCTTGTGTATTCCCTCTCAAGCTTTGTCAGACAAGGCAATATCAACATTCCATATGATGAGTTGTCCATCTTCACCGCCAGCTGCGAAGCAAGACTTGCCCAGAAACTTGATACTCCAGATGGCTTGAGTGCTGTAGATTGACGAATCTAAGGCCAGAATCAAAGCCATGTTGCTACAAGCGCGAATATTGATCCATCCGTTCGCCAGGCCAATGACCAGACTTGGTACACCTGTTAAACACACACTTTCACGGTTAGAATACAATAGAGATAAGACCGACAGATCGGCTTACTCACCATTGTATGCATCTTGAAACACTGCCATCGAAGTGATTGGACTTGCATGAGTGACAGAATGGACGAACTCTCCATTTGTTTTCCAAATTTTAAGTTCAGAGTCAGCACCTCCAGAGGCAACATAAGGCTCAGCATTAGCTGCCGATGCAGGAATGGCACACAGACAAGCCACAGCTTGATTGTGACCAGATCCATGATTTGCACTTGCTAGTGTTCCTAAGCAACGACCAGTTCCCAAATCCCAGACACGAATAGTTGTATCAACCGAGGCAGACCACAACAAATTGTCTTGCATAAGCAAAGAAGTTACAGCGCGTAGATGACCCTCCAGTGTTGTTAACACTTCAAATTTATTCTGAGCTGGATCAAATTTCCATGTTCGAATAATACCTTCTCCACCTCCTGTGATGAGATACATACCTCCTTCCATCACCGCTACAGTAAACGATCGAATCTCTCCAAATGGAGAGGTATAGGGCATATCATCTGATCTCTTGACCGCAATGGTGGACAGATCATTGTTATTCAATAAGTGCACAGTACCTACAGTGGGTTCTGGCTGATCTGGAGCGACAGGCTCATCCACAGCCCATAGTACTGTACTGTCTTTCACTTCCACATGGGTCACTCGGCCAGTGGTCTGGAGTGTTGCCTCAGCACTGGGCATGTCAGTTCCTAAATTCCACACCTGCAGCAACTAAGTTAGAGATATATTCTGCAAAATAAGACTTCTTGGTTTATTAGCTTACCGTGACGGTGGTATCTGAAGAACCAGCTAGGATCTTTATCGAATCCCCAGCATGCATGACTGCCAATGACTTAATGGGAGCTTTATGAGCTTGTTGACGAAAGATCGGATGAATAGCATGTTTGAATCTGAATAGAGGATGATAAAGAGCAATGGCAAGAAAGAAAGAGAAAGCGTATTTGAAGACGATGTCTTGGAAGAGGAAGAGAAGGTCAGATGGAACAAGATGAAGAAGAACTATTACCTGCAGCTATCACCATTACGACAGGTATTACGAGCATAGAAAGAACATGTTTGTATAAGTGCTTGTTCTCCAGTCTGATTAACTGTCGAAGGATCTCTTCCACCAAAGCGTCCACCACCAGATGTATTACGACCACCAAAACGACCACCTCCACGACTACTACGACCACCAACAAATCGTCCACCTCCACTACCACCACCTCCACTACTAGATGAATTCCACTGCATGATTAAGAATGAAAGACTCTCTCTTCAACTGAAATGGTTTCGAAAGAAGAAACAATTTTGTTTTTTATTTATTAATTAAATTGTTTTTTCTTTCATGCGATGTCATCATCGCCACAACAAACAAACAAGACAGACGGAGCTGTGGGGACGGATCCGGGACTTCTGAGCAAACCCTGATCTCTCTCAGTGACAATCTCGACTTTTGAGAGGTTTAACTCGCTCTATTATTGTTTCCCTCGCATGTGACAGACAGCTTTCTCTGTGAGTGCCTTGATTTTGAGTCTCTCATATAGAGAAGAGAATAACAACAATATCACAATAAAACAGAAAATAAAGAAGAAGAATTAACTATAGCATGGAAGCCTTCTTCTCACAATTCTTTCAACCTTATCCAACTCATCAAGATTATTATCCTAATAATAATAATAATAACAATAATAATAATAATGGTAATAATCCAGATCGAAGGGAAAATACACCTCCAGCAAGTGCAAGATTAGTGGCTGGTCTACCTCTTGTTAAAGTAACTGCTGATGACTTGCTAGAAGAGACTAACAAAGAGTGTGTGGTTTGTCTCGTGGAACAAGACCTTGGCTCTGTCGCTTGCAAGCTGCCATGTGGTCATCTCTTCCACAAACCTTGTGTCACCATGTGGCTAGAGAAGAAATGTACATGTCCTGTCTGTCGATATGAACTCGAGACAGATGATCATCACTATGAGAGTCAAAGAAAGCAACGTATGAAACATCGCAAACTTCGAATGCGTATGGATGAGCTCAAAGCCAAGCCCATCTCCCAACTGCGCCGTCTGGCGGGAGAGCTACAAGTCAGTCTTCAGGGATGTCTAGACAAGTCTGAAGTCATCCATGCTCTGTTGGCTTCTGGGCGAATTGACATCCTGGAGGGTTTGCCTCCAATGGAGATGACCATGTCAGACTTCCTCAACAAGTCAGTCAGTGAGTTGAGACATCTTTTATTATCCTTTGGACTTACTGTTGAAGGTGCCTTGGAGAAGGATGATTTCCGTACTGCCTTGATGCAATCAGGTCGAATCTTGTTCATAGAAACAGAAGAAGTAGAAGTAGAAGAAGTAGGAGAGAAAGCAGGTGATAATAGAGTGGAAAAGGAGATGGAGAAGGAAGTGGATGTACAGGAATCAAAAGGTCAAGAAGTGACAGAGAAGGGAGAAGAAGAAGAAGAAGAAGGAGGAGGAGGAAGAGGGAAAGAAAGAGAGCAGACAGAGTCATCATCGAGTGAAAACAAAGCGAGTAGTCCATCTGCAGCAGAAGCAGAGGATCGATGGGAGGAGATCAAGACCCAGCCTTTGTCTTCTCTTCGTCAACTCGCGGCTTCTCTAGGTGTGTCTCTAGCAGGCTGTCTCGATCGTCAAGATGTTTTGGATCGATTACGTAGCTGTCCACGACTGCTTCATAGTAGCTGACCTTGATGACCTTGGTGATGATAATGTAACTAACTCTAAACTGTTTTTTGTAATTTGATTTTGTACTACCGGTATTAGTAGAGTTTAGGGTTAGTCTCAGGGTTAGGGTTAGGGTTTGTAGGTCGGACGCTTAGGGATAGCTCATAGCTAGCCAACTATACGTCAATACTATACTATACTAACACAGCATTATTTATCAAGTATACTGGTATGCTGGCATAGTCTGTCTGTGTAAGGGTTACGGTAAGGGTTAGTGGCTTGTGTTCTAGGTCCAAAATCCCAGATCTGGCCCTCTGTCCTCTGTCTCCAGGGATAGGTATCGTATCGGTTTTGGGGGCTGCCGATCGAGACCACTATAGGTATCGTATCGGGTCAAAAACGATACGATACGATACCGATACCTATCTCTGTCTGTCTCCCTTCTCTTGTGGTGAAAACCAAAATATAGAAAGAGAGACCATCTCTCATCTCTCTCATACCTCATCCTTCTCTCTCTTCAAGAATGAGTTTATCCACTGCTACTAGCAATGGTCTTAAAGCCTTTTCTCGTTCCACTCCTCAACTCTATCGTGATTGTCTACGACTAGTTCGTCATATTGGTGGAAGATCAGCAAAAGGAGATAATATTCGTCGTGTAGTTAGAATGGAATTTCGAAAAAATGCGAAAATAGAAGATCCAGTGAAATTAGAAGCTTTGAAAAGTTCTGCAGTACGTGCTTTAGCGAATTATTTAATGATCGAATCTACTGCAAAAGATGCTCGATTTAAAGCACGAGCACAAAGTTATGCTGAGAAACAAATTAAAGAAGCAGAAGAGGTGTTACAACGTGATTTGAATAGGTCAAAGCAAGACCAACAACAACAGCAGCAGCAGCAGGAGGAGAAGTAAGTAGTAGTAGATGGGAAGATGTAAACTAGTAAATCATACTAAATCACAGTATACTACTGTACTATATAGTATAGTATAGTATAGTATAGTGTAGTAAGTGTATAGTGTAGCTACAGTAACAGTACCTACTAGTAGTAGACTACAGTACCTGTTATACTCTTCTTATTAGGTTAGACTTTGTATAAACACTTCTAGCGTGATGAAATACCACATAGACAGTCTACACTAGAAGACTCCACACTAGACTATACCTCTTGCACACACACACACACACACACACACCACACACACACACACACAAGGAGTAGCTACAATACCTGGAGTGCTACACCTGACGGTAGATACTACGCTACACTGCACATCTACTGTGATGCCTACAGTACATACTCTAGACTACTGTGGACTACTTCACACTGTTGACTATACTCACCGCCACCATTGCTGGTTGTTACTTCATATGTTGATTGTTACTCTGCTCTGTATGGACTCTGCTCTGTTACTCTCCTCTGGTGGGATTTCATCGCAATAACCAAACTGACGCTGGAAAGGCTCAAGTCACCTACACAAGTTAACTATTCCTCTCGAATCTAATCTAATACTACCAGGCTAATCTAATGCTAGGTTCAGTAACTACACACACACTTCTCTGCTGTGAATGACAACAGTGTAATGCAGTGTAATGGGGTGTCGTGTATGATATACTGCTATACTACTACAGTATGATACGATGTGATATGATATGATACGATGGTGGTGATAGAGTTACAATTAGAAGAAATCTAACAGACAAAACTTCCATCTGATACAAATAAACACAATACAATCTAGACTAGACTACAACTCTTCCCCTTCTCCTTCCCATCCCCATACCATCCCTATTCTATTCTATCCTAACCTTACACTTTGTGATTATCTCCCCTCTCTCTCACAAACAATGTAACCATACAGAGAGGGAAGAGACTTAGGTGAGGTGAGGCGAGGCGAGGTGAGGTCAGGTAGTACAATAGCTGCTGCTACCACTGCAACATGTTGCCACACAGCTAACAATACAAGAAGAGGAAGAAGAAGAGGCAGAAGAGACAATAGCAGCAGCAGCAGCAGCAGTACATGAAGAACGAGAAGAAGCAGCCAACAAGAGGTAGACTAGTATATCTACTACAACATCTTGGAGAGAGACAAGCAAAACTTGAACAAGCTGAGAGAGGAAAGGAAGAAGAAGAAGAAGCAAATAAAAGGAAACGTAAGCTAAGCATAGCATGAATAGAGTACAGAGAGAGAGGATAGCTAGTAGACGACCTTGTCGTTGTTGTTGTTTATGGTGGTGGTAGTATAGTTGTTGTTGTTGTAGTCATCGTTCTTTGATAGCACTATAACAAACAACACAGATACGCATTGTAGCATCTGGATAATAAGAAGTGACAAAGTCAGGTAATTGATTTCGAGATAATTCATGTGGTGAACAATCTTGACAAACAACACGATGACAATGACGACAATGATGTTTACCAGATGAAAATCGAAAGAATGACGATGATGATGTAAATGTGGAAGCACAATTCATACATCGATCACGACTTTCAGCTGGAATACGACTTTGTAATACACAAATATATTTAAATAAAGCATAACGTGCTTGACGTGGCATAAGATCACTTGCTGTACAATCTGTATTACGTAATAACTCTGTTGTATTAATATCAGCAACATGACCTGTTCCTGTTGTTGTTGTTCCTGTTGATGTTGTAGCTTGTAATAAGATAGCATTCATAGAAGATGAAACATTTAAATCTCCACCAGCTTCTAAGAGAAGTTTACAAATATTCCATTCACGATAAGCACAGGCAACTGTTAAAGGTGTACAACCATCAATATCTTGTGCATTTGGATCACTTTCACGTTCTAATAACATTTCAATAACAGGTTCAGCTTGACCTGATTGTTGTAAAGCACGATTAGCACATAGATAATGTAATGCTGTAATACCTTTATCATTAAAAGCATGTACACTTGCATGATATTCTAATAAGACCATAAAGATCTTTAAATGATTACTAACATCTTTTTCATTCATAGAAACTAATAATAAAGGACTATTACCATCAATATCTCCTATATTCACATCAACTGTATAGACTGTCTGTCTTAATATTAATAATAACATTTCAAAATGTCCTTTTTCTGCTGCAATATGTAAAGCAGTACGTTGTTGTACAGGTTCTGCTAACATTGGATCCGCACGAAAGAATAATAATACTTCAACACATCGTAAATCATCAACAATAGCATTATATAGTAATGCTGTATATCCATTACTATCCACTTGATTCACATTAATCCCTTCTTCACATAATCTAGCAATTAGATCAGGATTATGACAAGTATGTAATGCTGTCTTCCCTGTACGATCTAATGTTTGTAATGGAATATTATATTTTAATAATAACTCTACTAACTCTGTTAATCCATTATTAGTACATGCTACATGTAATGCAGTTTGTCCTTGACTATTACAACGTTTAATTAGTTCAGGATAACGTAATAATAAAGTCTCTACCATTATAACATTATTTGTCATAACAGCTTCAAAATACATTAATGTTGGATCAAAATCAGGATTATTTTCAAGATTTACTACTTCAGCTAAGATGTTCTTATCCAGAATACTACTACGTAATGATGATGATGTAGCAGTTGTAGCAGTAGTATGAGAAGAAAGATTAGCATTAGTAGCAGTAGTACCAGAGGATGATGTTATAGTTTGTTGATTGTTTTCATGAACACTTTCAGGGACTTTCTCTGGAGTAATATCACTGAGACCACCACCACTCTCATCTTCTTTCTCTTTCTCCTTGTCTCTCATAGTAGTTTTAGTAGTACTAATAGTACTGCTAATAGGGGTAGAATCTGTTTTATCAGGTTCAGGTGCTATTTCTACTTCTTGTGCTTCCATTTCAAATATTCTTGCAATAGCTGATTTGCCTGTTGTTGCCGTTGTTGTTGTTGCTGTGATAGACTTTGGACGAATAGCAATTGGTTGAGAGGTAGAGGTTGAGGTGGTAGAGGTAGAGGGAGGTAGTGTGTTGTTCATGATAGTAGGAGGAGAGATAGTGTGAGAGGTAGTATTCATTGCATTGACTTCTTGGTCTAATAGCACATTACCACTACTACTACCATAACTACCACTAACACCAGTACGGTCCATAGGAGGTGTAATAGAACCACTATTAATACTATATTCATCATCTTCATCTACATCATCTACACGTCGAATAACACGTGGAACAAAACTAGAACTATCACTTAGACTAACTAATGATTCACTTCTTAGTCGTTGTGAACTACTATCATCATCTTGTTCATGTTGTTCTTCTACACTGACTACACTTCGTAGATCATCATTACCACCAAATGATTCAATATAAGCTTTCCAATCACTAGTACGTGCTTCAAGTTTTGTAACCATTTCATCTTCTGCTTCACCTCCATCACTATCATCAGAGTCATGTTCAAATCGACCCATGACACCAATAGGACTACTACAGACACTACTAGCATTACCAGCAGCATTAGCACTAGCACTAGTACCACTTCTCTCAGCAGAGTCAGTTAGTAAAGGAGTGTGTTTACCACTACGACTGTTAGGTAATATTGGAGGGGCAGTGGTAACACGACCTAACGGTCTACTTAATGGACTACTACGTGTTTCTAATATTCTTCGATTTTCTTCTTCTAATACATGAATACGTTGTTTATATTGTCTTAATTCATCAACTGAGAGAGATGTTATATGAGAGGCTTTACGGAAATGTGTAAAGTTTTTCAAATTCATATGATTTAAAGCTGACATATTGCCATTATTAAGACGGAAAGGATTGGAATGAAAGATCACCTCTTCACTATAAGAACGACGCATAATATGCACACCATCAGGAGATGTTTCTGAGACTGTTAATGTGTTGTTGCTACCAAGTTGATCATTACCATCACTTGTTGTCATCATAACGGCTACTTCATTATCTGCTAGACTTTGTAACATCATGGCTTCATCTGTTGTTTGACCATAAATATCACCAAATGTACAATTATCTAAAGCAGAACTTTCTGCTTCTTCCATATCAACAAAACCATTAGCAGTAGCAACAGCAGCAGAGTCACTGTCTGATAACACTTCAGCCTCTGACTGTAACTGTGACTGTACAGACTGTGACTGTCTGTTAGACTGTGACATCATGATCTGTTTCTTTTGTAATGCTTCTAATTCTTCTAATTGATGTCGATGTTGTTCTAATTGTCTTTCTTGTTCTTCTTCTAATCGTTTTCTTTCTTCTTCTCTTTGCTTCTGTACTTGTTCTAATATTAATCTTGTATTTTCTAATTCTGCTTTCACTTTCAAATATTCTTCTAATACAGGCGACATGACTGTAGCAGCAGTAGTAGTGTTAGTAGTATTGTATGGATCAACACCTACTGTAGCAGTAGCAGTAGCAGGAGAAGCAGGAGTGATCAACACTGCTTCTTCTACTCTTTGCTGCTGTTGTTGCTGTTGCTGTAGTAGTTGTTCTTGTTGTTGTTTGATTAATTCTTGTTGTTGTCGTTGTTCTTCTAATAGTTTCTCTTGTGCTGCCTTCATTTCAGCACGTGCTTGTGCTTTAGCTTCTTCAATAGCACGGACTTGAATCTCTTCCAATTCTTTTGCTTGTGCTTGTGCCTCAGCGAGAGCTTGTGCTCTTGCTTCAGCTAATGCAGCAGCACGTGCTTCTGCCACAGCAGCTGCTAGAGCACGAGCTTGTTCTTCTTTCAAGGCGGTAGTCTCAGCTCGAACAGCAGCCTCTGCTTCAGCCTTTGCTTGAGCTGCAGCACGTGTAATAGCATCATTGATCTCTTCTTGTGATGGTCCCGCTGGTGGTGCAGGAGGGGGGGATGGTACAGGAACAGGTACTGGCACCTCCTCTACCACTACCTGAGTGACCACTACAGGAGTGCTATTGCTATTGTTAGCAGCTGCAGCGGCTAGTTCAGCAAACTTTCTTTCCCATTCTTTAACTTGTTCAACAAGTTGATTACGTTCTTCTACCACTTTCTTTAATGATCTAGCTTCAATCTTTAAATTGACTAAAACTCTCTTAGCTAATCGAACACGATAAATAGTTTGTAATGATATGATAGCACCACGGAAAATAAGATAAACTTTCTGCTTCCGATATCTACAAACAACAACAATACAACATCATTAGCATTAGCACAGAAACACAACACAACACAACACACACACAGTGGCCTGTGATAAACTAACCTTCGATAGTATTTAACAATGGTAGTAGCACGATGAATTCGAATTAATTCTCTCAATATCTTCTTTGCTTGTAACATACGGAGATGTGTTTGTATTAATACAATAGCAGCTATAGAGATCATCTTCCATCTTCTTGCTAACCAACCTCTAATTTGTTTTTGTAATAATAAAATTGCTTTTGTTTCACGTAGAAATTGTAATTTCCTTTTAGCTGATTTCACTCTAACTTGACATTGCATATTTAATGTAACACGTCGTAATTGTTGATAATAACGACATCGTCTAGTACAACGATAATATTTTTGAATTATAATAACATTATATCGTATTAAAGTCATACGAAGTTGTTCTAAGACATCAAAACAATTACGTCTCATAAAGACCATCGAAAACCCAATCTGTATACCAGCTTTCACCATTAAATCTTGTTCAACTGCTTCATTATTACTACCACTACTACCACTAGCTTTGAAAGCAGCATTAGAGATAATTAAGACAGCAAGTTGTTTACTCATTGTCATCGCTTGACTTTGTTCATCATTCTCACTCATTAATAAAGGATATCGTGTTAGATAGTGTTGATAAGAGGTTATACCTGATACCACTGATGATGACGATGAAGACGATGGTTTAGTCAGTATTAGACGACGATATTCTTGATAATGATGATGTTTTAAGATACATAGATAACGGCTCATAAAGTCATGATGATTAAATCGATTAGGAAATCCAGCACGTGAAACACGTACCGCTTCAATTACACCACAACATTTCAATTGCATTGCAACTAAATTACCATCAAATAGATTTTGTCTATTTTGACTATTTGGTTTAATACATCGAATATAATGAGGTGTTGTTAAGGAGATATTTGCCATTAAATCTTTTAATTGTCTTCTAAATTCTGCACCCACAGTTTGTGCTGATTTATTATCTTTCATATTAATACTTTGTCTACGAGATGATGAAGTAGTTTGAATAGGTATAACAAAATCTTGTTGTGCCATCATATCATCACCATTATTACGTAGAAAATCAACTAATTTAACTAATAAAGGATGACGTGATGATTTTAATAATTTCATCATATCATCACTTACCAGATCATTATTCTTCTCTAAGAATTTTAATGAATCATATGAAACATTTGATGCATAATGTTTAATAATAAACATACTTCTTGCTTTTTCATAACTACCAGCTGTAAATCGATTATGTGACATACAACTTTCATATAATCGATTAATAAATGATGCTGGTGTTGAACCTTTTAAACGACTTTGATCATCACAAATTGAGAAAATGCCTTTTTGTTTATTTTCTAATAAATCTAATGTTTCTTTATTATCAGGAAAGGCAACAAAATGCCATGAAATACCTTCACTTTGATAGAGTGCTTGTTCATGTTCAAAGACAAATTGATTAAAATGTTGTTGTAAAGTTTCATTGGTATAGTTAATACAAAGTTGTTCAAAGGAATTATGTGTGAAGTTTTCAAATCCAAAGATATCCAACACACCAATGAAAGCTTGTCTTGATGATGATGAACCAGCACTACCTTTATGACTACCTCCTCCACCTGATGTTGAAGTGTTACCACTACTACTGCGTGATTGAATAGCCGTGTTAACACGCTCTACTAACCAAGAGAAGAGTGCACCATAGACAGTCTTAGCTAAAGCATCTCTTGAATATTCTGCTTCTGCTACTTCTAATAGCTTAATAATAGTCTCATCACGTGTAACGATTTCTTTCTCACAGAGAGCTTTACGTAGTTGACTAAAATCAACAGAGAGTAAAGTACAAATATACTCCGCATGATTCATTGATTGAGGAGAGATAGTACATTCTTGTCCTGTACCACCACTACCTTTACCTAAACTAGCATTAGGAACAAGGTTAACATTTCCTAAATGTAAGACAGCAGCTAGAATATTCTTAACAAAATCTTGTTCTTCTTGACTAAAACCCAAATCTCTCATAGCTGTTGTATATAATCGATATTGATCAACATCTTTAACACCATCTTGACGTTCAGTACAACCACTATTACAAAGATAAACATAATCTTCAACATCTGTTAATCCACGCATTGTTAATTCTTCTGTCTCACCACTTCGTAAGAATTCATAGAAACAATGATAGTTACGTTCTCCTTTACTTTGATACACTAATCGTACACGTTCTAAGAGATAAGTTCGAATCGTTGCTCCACTAATACATAATGCTGGTGATTTAGGAGCAACACGACAAAAGTTAATCTCAATGAATTTACCAAATCGTGAGCTATTATCATTACGTAATGTTCTGGCATTACCAAAGCTTTCCAGAATAGGATTAGATTGAAGTACCAGATGTTCAATACCACGATTGGTTCCCGTGGACTCATTCTTAGCGATATCCTTAGTAATATCTGCTAGATAGCGCATAATAAACTTTGTCGTTTCTGTCTTACCAGCTCCGCTTTCACCCGATACAAGAATAGCTTGATCAGGTTTACTATTATGTTCACTAATAGCTCGAATCATATTACGATAAGCACCATCAGCAACTTTGAAAACATGAGGTGGCATACTAGCAGCATATTCTGGTCCTTGTTCACCTGCTTGATAATAAATATCCACTTTTGCCTGAGAATAGACAGATAAGCTTTTGAAAGGATTAATAGCAATCAGAATAGGACCTGTATTAGTATAGATTAAATCATGCCGGAAACGACTTTGTAATGTCCATAAGATAGCAGGTTCATGAAGATGATTTAATAGGATGAGATCATCAACTTCTTCTCCTCCTAATTCATCTACATAGTTACGTAATTTGACTTGATCATATTCTGATGTACTATCTTCTACAGCAATTGTATTAATGGTAATGATCTTATTTGGAAGAGGAATACCTTTCTCATCTTGTAGATGTAATGTGAAAGTGGCCTGTTGGCCAACATTCTTCCCATGTTGATTGGTGGATGATGTTTGAGGTGGATGACTGATATCAATGACTTTGGCTTTCGTCCAAAGGCTATCAGAAGTAGTTGTTACCCAGACTAAGCTTCCGGCTTCCATTACAACAATATCAATAAGACGGTCTGATTATTCCTGGATTATCTGTCTGTCCACCAGCAAAAAAAACAAAAATTGCGAAATACGCTAATATCTCAGTCAAACTCACGATGAATTATTCACTTGAGAAATAAGTAAGTCTGACTTCAATAATAATTCTTCTTCTTATGAATGATAAGAAGAGAAGTAATGGATCTTTTTGTTTAATCCATACAACAACACAACAGACAAGACCAAACCAGCCAAAGCAGAGAACAGCACTGAGCACACACACACACACTGTGTGTTGTCACACTGAGAGAGACGAGACTGCTGAGTGATGAGAGAGAAACACTCTGTGAATGAGAGAGAAAACGCGCGTGAGTGAGTGAGAAACACAAACAAAAACACAGTGGATCCCGACACAAACACAACGACTCGCACGTGAGAGTCCCGGAAGAGGGTCCTCTCACAACATATCTTGTAAAGCCTCCGGTTACTAATAGTTGGCACTCTTTTTAAATGATAAATTAAACCTTCTCCAATTCACTTTCACACACTCGTGGAACAGCTGCGGCTCTGAAGCGAGAGTGTTGGGCACCTCGGTGTCGCCGCAGGCCAGAATCTTTAGACAGGAGCAGAAGAAGGGGACAAGAAGAAGAATTGATTAGATGATGGGACTGATCATGCTTCGCCCATCCAATATTTTTGAGAAACAAAAGTTCTTCTGCCCAACACTCTCGCTTCAGAGCTGCAGCTGTTCCGTGAGCTAAATGATGTAGTAGACAAAGACGGATAGTAGAGCCGAAGGAAAGAACAGAAGGTGCCAAGAAGATCGTGATCGTGCTGCTGCTGCCGAATAAGATCGTGCCATGACAAAAGCAGGATTGTGTTAAGATAACTAACTTCAAAGAATACTGACTTCAATTGTCTTTACGTGACGGATTGTGTTAAGTTAGTAGTCTTCTCTGCTAGCCTAGTAGCCACAGATCACTTTCTAACTATTTAATTGGAAACTCTGCTGGTTCCAAATTAAGGTGATCTTCTACAATACCACAGCCTTAGCAGAAAAAAACGAAGTATGTCAAAAAGTCAACATCTTAGCATATAGAACTACCATTTTCTCAGTTTTCCCCTGCACTTGCATGCTTCATGACACTTCATGGATTCCATTTTGTTGCTTTCCCTTTCCCTGTTGAATCAAATTACTTCAAGAAAGAGACAATATGGTCAACAATAACCTCTGCTTCATACTATTAATATTCTCTTCTTTTATTCTCTTTTGTAAGACATTACAATTAGAATCTCGTCCTATTACTACCAGGATGATGATTCCAAAACCTTCTCTTTGTACTTCCATACACAGTTTGACAGAACTTGAAGATTGTATCAAAGAGAACACTTTTCTTGGATTACTTCATTTCCATGATCCATCCATGATTCCTAACATTAACGATCTTGTTGACAAGTGGTCATCTTCTGGTAAAGGCTTTGATCAGACCATTCATGTTTATGGACGAGTTGATGTCAATACCGCCTTAGTGCGTAGACTACTTCCTATCCGTCACTCTACTACAAGAGAAGAAGAAGAAACTGTTCAATGTATCCTCAATGACATGACCAGATTGATTTCTATTATGCAAAATGCTTTAGTTCTGCCAAAAGATCGTCTGACATGCCGTTTAAACCTCATGGATCAGACAAGATGTCCTAAATGGCATGAAGATCATGTTGATATGCGCTTAGTCAAGACATATTATGGTCCATCTACCCAATGGGTTGATCCAAGTGACGTCAATATTCGAAATGCGAACAATCTTCGAGCCATGGCAGGACTTGATCTCATTGCACCAGAAGAAGCAATTCACTGTTGCACGAATGATGTTGTGGTCATGGCTGGCAAGAAGAGATCTGAATATGTTGAAAATGCTGTACCTGTTCTTCATCGATCGCCTATTCTCCCCATGGGGGTAAAGCGATTACTCTTCACTATCACCGTAGATCACTAATACTAGAATAAAATGGTGAAAGCTGATGATTTTGCTGTTACTGTTACTGTTCTTGTATTTCTTTGTTTTCCACTCAATCCTTGAGCATAGTGCTTATGAATCATGAAAGATAATTGGTTAATGATGAGAAGGAAACCTTCCAATAGTGTAACAGGAATTGTGAATTTGTTGTGTTCCTAGACTGCCACGCAAAGTCTTTGTCACCTACTGTAGTATAGTATATGATGTAGTGATATTGGTTTGTGGGAGGATGTAAAGGATTTTCCTCAGTGACTATTCAAGCTGTCTTCAGTCTATAACAGTAGCATGGTCAAGATGAAGAAGATGTCTGGAGTGTCAAACCATGTTGTTAGTTGTTAGTTACTGTAGTCATTCATCCTACTTGGCCGATCACCTTCATAGATCTAGTTCTCTCCCTAAAGACTCTTCGAATGTCTCTAGCACGATCCAGTTGTTCATACCAATTAACACTCTAACTATACTACAGTACAGTATGGTACAGTACAGTATATAGTATAGCACACAGTATAGTATACTAACATATCTTAGTATGGTATGGTATGATACACTAGTCTCTAGTGTATAGTATAGCATAGCTACTTACATACTGTATACTATTACCATACTACTCTAGTGTGTAGTATATAGTGCACTATACTATACTATACTATACTAATACTGTGCATCTCATTCTTAATCTTATCCACAGTTTGTTTATACATTATATATCTTATCTTATTATTACTATTAGAAACAAAAACAAAATTATAATCTCTCACGACGGAAAGCTAATCCTTTCACTCTTAATTCTTCTTCATAACGTAATTCATCATCTTGATAGAGTTGTTCTAATCGTTGTCTTCGATAGAGTGTATTGGTAATCTTAGCAACATTAGAGTCAGCAATAATTTGATTATTCATTCTTTGTTTAGCTGCTTTAATTTCTTTTTCATTAAAGGAAACTTCCCATTTAGCAGCTGCTAGAATATCACCTTGTCTTCGTGCATGTTCTTCTAAATCTGCTAATTTCAAATCATGTGCTACACTTGCTTGAAGTCTTTCTTCAGGATTCATTCCTTTTCCTGTTCGTGGCATTTCTTTCTATTTTATTTTATTTTATTTTATTTTATTTTATTTCTTATGTCAATACGTTGTGATGTGTATGTCGATGTGATTGTTTTGTTTTGTTTTTGTTTTGGACCGTTTCGGTCTCACAAACTGTCACACCGGGTGGCCAAACCAGATGGCAATATAGTTTTACCAGGTTTCGCCACCTGCTTGCGCAACACTGTAGATCTAGTCTACAACAGTATTGACAACACTATTGCTTCAGTACATACCCCAAGATCTTTAACATAGTAATGTGTTCTAAAATGACCCTATTTTAGCTAATAACTTATTAAGCATTAGGGAATTAATTACATTAACTTACCTTCTTACAGCAATCCTACTACTACAACTAAATCAACTAACTATTATTATTACCACACACAATATATATACCCAATGAACATCTACTACTACTGTACTACTAATAGTAGATAGACGATGATAAAGAGAGAGAGAGAGTTCATTGTAATACAGAAGAATAGTAAACAATACAATACATTCAATGAAGAGAAAGAACAGAGCTAGACTAGCTTGAAGAACAAGAACATTACTTGTGTAATGTAGTATAGTTTCGTATAGTTTTCTTACATCACATTACATTATCACCACTTGATGATGATGTGAGAGCAATGAGGGGCTATTTAATAGTAAGGTTGATACCATACCATACCATACCATACCATACCACACAGTGTAGATGGCTGGCTTACTTACTGTAGGGTTAGTAGTAGCTAGAGTTTGGAGATTTAGGATAGTTAGTACTGTAGGAATCTGGAGATTTAGGATTAACTTACGGCCAGTCATCATATGTAATATACTAATATAATGTAAACATAGTACACTATACTATATTATATTATATTATATTATTAAATACCCAAACGAATAGCATTAATAGCATCTTTAACATCTATTCGTGTAGTTTTAGAAATCAACATATAATATTTTTCTATTAATAATTGTAATATTAATAAAATACCATATTGTTTACATTTTAATTGATTTTCATACATTTTATTATAACATAAATTATAGATACATTGACAACAACCTTGTATTAACTTATCATCTACTATACCTCCTCCTCCTCCTCCTCCTGCTCCTCCTTCTTCTTCTATACTCATTACAACGTGTTTATTCAAGATAGGAAGATGTTTATGTAAACAAAAGGCAATTGCTTCACATACTCCTAATTCACCTAATAGTATACGATTCTCTTCTGCTAGTATGACTAATAGATGTACTATAGCATGTAGTAGATTTGGTTGAGAAGGAGGAGGAGGAGGTGCTTGACATGTTAAAGCTGGATAACGTAATACTTGTAAGAAAGATCGTATCGTTAGTTTAGCTAATCCTAATTGAATCAATCGGATACGATTAGAAGATTCAAGAGAGAGATTAGCTAATAACTCCATTGCTACACTTCCTAAACTAGATCGTTGGGTAAATGATAATAACATGGGAGTTATGGTAGTAGTAGTGGTAGTAGTTGTAGTAGTTGTCTTGGCAGTCTTAGAGGGGGAGGGATAGGAGGAGGAGGAGGAGGAGTTGGTAGTACGAAGAGGAGGTAGTAATATAGTAGTAGTAGTACTAGTAGTAGTAGTAGCTTTGTCATCATCTTCATTATTATCATTAACTGTAGAGTTGTTGTTAACGTTAACGTTAATGTTAGTAGTAGTAGTATTATTATGTTGCGTTGTTTGTTGTGATGTTAATGGTTCAGTTAAGATAATAAAAGATAGAAAGTCTAAGATAATCTGTCCTAATCTTAACTCAACAACTAGTTTAATTCGATAAGCTGGATAAGATGCTAATAGTTGTAAACAATGTAGATTATACTGTAACAATAAACACCTCCTAACAACTAGTTTATTGTTATCAACTACTAGTTTATTGTTATTATAGTTATAGTTGTTATAGTTAGTGTTGAATTGATTCCAGAATAAGAATGACTTTATCAATGCTACACATACATTATCATTCATAGTAGAGGTACTAGTAGTACTACTAGTAGTAGCAGGAGGAGGAGTAGTAGTAATGGAGGTAATGTTGTTAAATCGACTAGCATCAGTATGTTGTAATAAGACAACAAGACAAGCTAGACAAGGAATATGAATCATTAGAGGTGTATGACTATGATAATAAGATAGTAATTGACATAACTTCTCTATAGTATTTTGAGAGAGGAAAGAGGTTATTAGTCTCTTATTACTACCACTAGTATTACTACTACTATTAGTAGTATTAGTATCATGTAATAGATAGAATAAGATAGTGTATAGACAATGTAATAACAATACCAAGTCACTACTACCATCACTATCACTATCACTACTACTATTAGTGTTAGTACTACTAGTGTTACTATTACTAGGGTTAGTATTGTTATTATCATGTATTACATGTAATAATGATCTTTGTGATAGAGTTGTTAATATTAATACCATTTCATTCAATATCATATTATTACTATTATATATAACACTACCTCGAGTAGTGGTAGTGGTAGTAGAGGTAGTGTTAGTAGTGTCAAGGTAGTATCGATGATTAATAACTAAAAACTTCGTGTCTACATCATGTGCTAGTGCACACCATAGAGGAACACTACCTCCTATTAAGTTAATCATCACTGTCCAGCCTATCCTCTGCACTCGTACACAATCATTATCTCTAATCATCTTCATCTTATCATTAGTATTAATAGTATTAGTAATAGTATGAGAATTTCTTGATAGTTGATGACTAGACAGATTTAGGATAGACATTGTTAACTTAACTAGTTCTCGTGAGAGATTACTACTACTACTAGTGTTACTAGTGTTACTAGTGTTAGTACTACTAGTGTTAGTAGAGGTAGTAGTACTGTTGGTAGCAGTAGTAGTAGTAGTAGATATGGAGGGGAAGGAGAAGGATAGTAATGATAAGAAATTGACATCTTCCAAGGCAATAGAACTAGAACTACTAGAGTTAGAATTAGAACTAGTAGGAGGGTCTTCATCCATCATCTTAGATCGTCTCTTACTATTGTTACTACTATTGTTATAGTTACTATTAGTATAGTTAGTGTTATGTTGTTGCTGTAGTGGTAATGATGTACTACAACTTGTAGTTGTAATAGTAGTATACTGTTGGTAAGTTAAGAGTAGAGTGTGTAATAGTTGTAGACTATAATAGCATAGAGTTGATAATAGATTATATTGATCTTCTACTACTAGTAGATGTCTCATAAGATTCACATCTAATTCTATTAGTTCAATTATACTATTACTATTAATATTACTACCATCTCCTCCTTCTCCCTCTAATAACAACAACATACCATCATTATTACCACTATTACCACTTTTACCATTATGGCCACTTTTACCACTTTTACCACTAGTTGTGTTATTGTTAACAGTGTTAGTGTTAGTGTTAGCAGTGTTAGTGTTATCATCAGTTAGTAGTAGATAGAGTACAGTTAATCCAAAGGTAGTAATATTAATACTAGAGAGATAATGTAATGTAATTCTTCTAACAATTGTCTTAAATCCATTACCATACTTTTTAATCATCTCTACTATACTCCTCCTCCTATTACTACTACTACTACCATTATCATTGCTATCATCTAATACTGTAGATTTTATTAATAGACCCATTAGAATCCATAAGACACTTTCTGTAATTTGTACACTACTCACACCTTGTAGATAGAGGATGTCTAAGATATCTTGTAAAGTAAACGAAGGAAAACTAGTACCACTACCACTACCACGTATAGTAGTAATAGTAGTACCACCACTAGTAGTATTATGTAATTTCATAACATCATCATAATGATATTCATAATATCCACTATGACAGATATTACCTACAATACTTAATACTAGACTAACACATTCATTAGATAATGAAGCATAATTCTTGATTAATATATACAACATCTCTATTAAACTACCACCACCACCATTACTACTACCACTACTATCATTATTGTTATTATCGTTGAATAGTGGTAGTAAGAGAACATTTGGTGCATGTGCTGATAGAATATCTAATAATCGTAATGTTTCTTTCACTTTCTCTTCTTTATCACCTCCTCCTCCTCCTTTTGGATGATATGATAATAGCCTTTCTACTATAATATGAGCAATCTTATGATCATTACATAGTATAGTTTGATTATTAATATGTCGATAAGTTAATGCTTGTAAAGCTTTCAAAGCAGCTATAACACAACCATTATGATGTGATTGTATACATAATCGAAGTATCATTAGTACAGGTGGAACCACCATATTGTGATGATTCTCTATGTTTAGTGAGGAGTCAATGTTATTATAAGTAGATATAGAGGTTGTTAACATATGATCTTGATGAATGATACTACGTTGAGATAGTTCACGAATTGTATTACAGAAGACTGACATCATTGCAAATGTGATAGCATAGTCTTCATGTATAATAGTCATAGCAACATCGATCATATCTTCTGCACTCTCAGCACAAGCTATATCCTATATATATGTCGAAGATGAGGTCAAAGATGTGGGTTAGTATAATATTGGAAAAATTTGAAGATGTACGATATATATATATATGTGTAGGCTGTGGTATGGAGTACGTATGTAGTATGGTGTACGTTGTGGTAAATTGTGTAGGTTATTGTGGTGCGTGTAGGTAGTAGTAATGTGTTTAGGTGATATACGTAATAGTGTGTTCAGGTTGCTGTAGCATGTGTAGTAAGGAGCAGGTAGAAGTAATGTCTGTAGGTAGTAGCATTGTGTGTAGGTAGTTGTTGTAGTGTGTGTTCTTACCTCTCGTAACTCTGCCAACAGAAAACTGTCAAACCTAGTGCTAGATAACTTTACTCCTCGAGGATCATACCATTTCTCCTATAGAATAATACCAAATCATTATTAGATAAAACCAACGAGGAGAGCAGACACACACACACAGAGGGAAATCATCTCTTCTCTAACTTACCAATTTGAAGGCAGAGTCTGATGAGAAGAAGTCATCGTCCAAGACAATTCCATCTATAGCAGAAGATAAAAGCGTTGCTTCCCATTCTTCCAACTCAATATCAAGAATATTGATAGGATGATGATTATCATGTCCTCGATTTCGTTTCGAGAGAGTTGTTAGATCAACACAACCACAAGCAATGAATTTCTCTGCAATACTTTCAGCACGATCTTTTTCAAGACCGACTGTTTCAATAAGCCATTCTTTCAACATTCTTAAAATTCTTACTAATAGTCTTGTCTAGAGAGATAATGTAATAGGTAATGTTCATCATCAAGGCTGCTGTTCACTCTGTGTCCAAGGCGGCGGACACAAAACGGCTGTCTACGAAAAAATCGAAAATTCAGGAATTTGAACTAATATTTAATTAACAGTGTGAACTTAAAAGTTAACTGTGAAGAGCAAGTAGTAATGGTTATCAGCTCACGAACAAAAGTGGCTATAATTTAATAGTCCTACTCTAACACTTAAATCTGTAAGCTTGCCTGCCTGCAATTCTGTAAGCTCTATTATATTGTAGTCAAGCAACAGCAATGAGAAAGGAAAAGGAAAAGCTCTGTGGTGATTGAATGTAAAAGTCTCAAATTGAGAGTTTCAACTCTCAACTCAGCAGCGATTCCAGATGAAATCTAGGAAGTGGCGAGCTCAACTGAACTGCCTTCCCATTGACTATATGCAATTCAGAATTAGAAATGACATCAACGCCCTATCTGACAATACTTGACTTCGCGGAAGAAGATGGACTATGGTATGAAGTGAGTAAGTAGACTTTGCTGTTGTGGATATCAGTATATTGTTTTTTATTTTTGATATTGTGCCAGTACGATGACTGATGATCTGTGTTTCCACCCATCTTTCTGATGATTAATGGTTTCCTTGTCTCCGGGACTAGTTGATGTGTTGAATGATAGATCCAACATAAGCACCCCTTCCAGTTCTCCTTCCAGTAGGCAACCCAGTGAGGGTGAGGTTGGCCAAAAGCGCAAAAGAGCGGATGAAATTGACTTTTCTTCCTTAGCAAAAGAGCGCTGGATTGACAATTTTGAAGTGAAAGAAGATATTGACCTTCGACCACGTTCCATTCCCAATCGTTCATGGAGAGAAAACCGAAAATTCCTGCCCATTCCTGCTGGGGACTTTCGCAGAGAGTTTCCTACCATATTAATCAATGTCTTTAACAGCGGTGACGCGGATGCTATCGCCTCTTTCTTCCACTCTTCGTTCACGCCTAGTTGTTGCCTGGTTGAATGTCTAAAGACCGGGAATGTTTCTGATCTCAAACATGTAATTTTTGAAACAAGAGGTGTAGACAATTTGATCAACACTATGTTTGCTCTCATTAACAGCTCACCTGATTATGTCTTTTCGGTAAAGAATGCTCGTATTAAGCAATATCTTCATCGAGGTGGCTGTGAGATACTGTCAGAAATTCATATAAATGGAACAAGAGTTAGCGATTTTCTGGTGGAAGTACTGGATGAGAAGAAAAATGTCCATCTTGTATCATCCTATGTTTATGATGCTTTGCTTACGAGGAGAGAGGTAATTGCTTCGAAGCCCATCTCCGAGGCATTGTCTATTATATCTTCGCCTCGTGCTAGGAAGAGTAGCCTATTGAACTTTGGACGTGGTAAAATTAATTGCCGTATGCTAGTCACACATTCATTGGACAATAACAATCGAGTGTACAAGGTGGAGAAGTATGTTTTTTAGCTCTGGTACCGTATAAATCAATATTTAGCCCCTCTTTGTATTTCGATTCCTCTGTTGTGCATATTCTGATGTTGTGATACATGTGCTCATGACTATTCCCCTTTGTCAGAATACAGGACATATTGCTTTTTGTAATGATAGAGTGCACAAAGCATTCCGATAATCTCATCTGAGTGCTTTGCTGCCGAAGTAGCAGCATATAATCGGAAACATTCAGAAGTAAAAAGGTTAAATAAGCTGCAAAACACTTTTAGATACGGGAAGTGCAAAATTAGGAAATGCACTGAAGAAGGTAATATACAGTGAGAGTTGTACTGGTCTGCATCCTCCCCTAACTATTCTCCTTTCCTTCGGCCAACTGGCGCTTTGTAATATAATGAAGGTAAAATTTGTCAGCTTCTTCACTTACTATTGCTCGAGCCGTAGCGTTGGCTGCCACACTTGGTTCTCGATTAGTCCTCGCCAAAGTTTCGACTTGTGCAGCTGTTGACGGCGAAAAGAGCTCTTCATCTCGAAGGCCCTGTAGCAGTCCTTTCAACACCGATTCGAAAGCTGGTATCACACTTGTATTCGTATTGTTGGTTGCAGTAAGCGTGAAAGGCACTCCTTCTGATGCTGCTTTTAAAGATCCTTCATTGATGGAGTTATCACGGAAACTGTTCGAAAGATCATTACCATAGAGCGATCCATTCACAGCTTTCTCTGCTCGAACAAGCACCTCTCTATGCATCTTTTCTAACTCTGTGGAGTGCTTAGCGTTCAATGAGTTGATTTGAGCAATGAACCGTTGCTCCAAAGCAGTCAGTTCCTTGCTGTGCGCTGAGCTGAGCTGTACCTTGAGAGTGGATATCTTCTGTTTCTGTAGAGCTTTGAAACCATCAAATATTCGAACAAATTCGAGCCGAAATTTCTGCACAGTGGTTCGGGATTCGGTTTGGAGTTGCAGTTCAAACGCTTTATAATAACCTCTTAGATCAGCGAGACAGTGTCTTAGGCTATGAAGTTGGGGTAAATACAGAGCATAGACGCTATGTATTATCTGATAAAGCTTCTGACAATGTGCCTGAGATTGCAATAGCCGATTGCGTTCACCTTGTAGTTCATTTTGCAAGGCCTCTAATTGAGCATCTCGATGACCAGTCTTATCTTGCAATAGGCGTTGGTCCAATTGTATTCGCTGTAGCTGCTCAGAAACTTCAATTAATTGTAGGTTTTCGATCGTATTAACCCCCACATCAACCATGACCACCGCTGGCTTTGGAGGAGGTTGCACAATCGCTGCATTAAATGAAGAGCTAAACTCATCGTCAAAAGCTGATAAATCATCCACAATCGGAGGATTATTTCGTCGAGGTCGGTCTAGCGCTTTAATATTGTAACCAGTGGTGGAGTGTCGATTAGAAGTGTGGCTCAAGATATCGGATCTCCAGCCATCCTCAAATTCATCTTCTCCCGTGCCTGACCAACTCATCTTGGCCTCTCCTCCTGGTTTGCCACCAGATTCATTGACAGAGAAAACTGCTGGAGGTGCTGTAGATTGGACGGTTGTCTGCTGTAGTTGACTGGTATTATTCACAAGGCTGGAGGTCATATTGGCTATGATTGTGGTTAATGTGGTATTAGCTGTTTGAAGCTCTTGCATTTTCTGTTCCACTCTGCTCTTTTCTTCTAATAGACTCTGCTGTTGTGATTGAAGAGAAGAAATTAACTTTTCTTTAGCATCTCGCTCTTCATTGGTAATGATGGATTCATTCTCCTTTAATACAATACCAGGAATCACAATGGGTTGTGGTGGTGGTGACTGGGGCAAAGGAGGAGAAGGAGGAGGAGGGGTTGGTGGTCTTGCTTCCTCTATCGTCTGAACAGATATCGTTCTTGCAGAAAGCAACCGTTCTTTCGCTCTGTTTTCATATTCTTGAATTTGTAATTGATACCTACGTGCCTCCACCTGTGCTGCGGCCAATTCACTCTTTTGTTGGAGCACAGCATTTTTACCTTCTTGCACCATTGTTCGGAGCTTCTCAATGTTGGTGGTCGCCGTTTTGAGCAACTCTCTTAATCGAATATTCTCTTCACTGCATGATCTACTTAAGATTTGTAATTCGGCCACTCTTTGTTGTGATGCATCCACTACTGATTCCATTTCTCTTCTTTTTTGAAGAATTTCTTCTTTCTCAGTTTGTAAATTAAGAATGATCTTTTGATAGTTAATTTCATTCTCTAATTGACTTGCATTATTAGAAATCATGGAAGTATTTGTTGTATTGACAGGGTCTTTAGCTTGCATAGTGAGAGAGTGTCTTAGTAAGGTTTGTGTCAAATTTTGTACTTCATTCTCAAGTTGTAACAAATGAGAATCCGATTTTTCAGGTCGTTTAAAATGCAACTCAGCTTCTCTCCAAACTTCCATCTTAATCTTTTCAATTAAGTGATGCTTTTCTTTTTTATGTTGTAATTCAATGTCTTCCATCTTCTCTAAGAGAGATCTATTCTTAATTTGAAGATCATGAATTGTTAATTTCGCTTCAGTTGTTGTTGTATTGAGACTTTGTATAGTTGTTTGAAGTTGTTGATTCTTTTGTTGTTCAAGGAAGAGTCGCTCTTTCCAATCATTTTCTTTCTCATAGGAAGCTTGCTGATCAATACCTTGTCCTGCTTTTAATGACTTTAGCTTGGTTAACTCTTCTTGAAGAATTGTATTCATTCTTCGTTCTTTAGTTAATTCAGAAACTAATCGAGTACGAAAAGTCTTCATTTTCTCATGGACAGTAGAAATAGCTTGATTACTTTCTTTCGCTTCTTGATCAAGAAGATGTTCTACTTCTTTCATCATAGTCTCAATACGCTTCTTATTAGCTTCTTCTTCATGTTGATATTGGGTAATTCGAGAAAGGGTATGTTCATGTTCTTCTTTTAATAATGTCAATTCTGTCTTTAATTCAATATTTTCTTCATGAAATTGATTACGTTGCTTTGTCATTTGTAGACATTGTTCTTGTAAGTCTTGACGATGTCGTTGACTTTGTTGATCTAGGTTTTCAATTATGGCTAATTCACGCGTACTTTGTTGAAAAGATTGTTCTAGAACATCTACCTCATAGGCTTGTTGATTCACTCTCTTTCTCAGTTGATCACATTCTAGAACCTTCTGTTGAAGAGATCCTTTCAGTTTTTTCATTTCACTTTCGAAGTGAATTTCATTTTCATGAAGTTGATTTTGAAGAATTTTCATTTCATCTTTCAGTTTTATGTTCAATATTTTAGATTGTTTTAATTCACTCTCTAAAGTACTAGACTTTTGTAAGATAGTATGAATGTAATGCTCTCGTTCAGATTCTAAATGTTTTTGAATAATTTCACTGACATGTGCTGGAATAAATATAGAACTAACTTTATCTGATCGCATCTCTTGAACAAGATCATCATTGACTAAATTAGCACATGTTTGTTGAACAACTTGTGATAGTTCTTTGATACGATCTTCATAAGCTGCACGAAGTACTTCATATTTATCACGAAAATGTTTTTCTAATACTTTTGTTTGAACAACTAAATCTTGACTAATTTCAGAACCATTCATTGATGCTATTGTTGGTACATCACTAATATAACCTCCATCATTTCCTTCATGGGCAATATACCTTTGTTTCATCATATTTTCATTTCTGTTTCCAAATCGATGATAAAAAAGGTGACGCAACGGTTAAAAAGCTGAATCCAAACTCTGGAAATCTGGACATTTTTAACACTCTGGGTTGTTAACTTAACAACACTCCCTGTGTGCACTGCGCACATGTGCAGTAGTGGTAGTGGAGTGTGTTGCTCTGACACTGTGCGCTCTGTGTGCTGTGCTGGTCTTCTCTGCTGCGTCTGTCTTCGCTTTGCTTCTTCCGCTCTTCTCATCCCATCCAACGTCACGATGAAATTACGTCATATTCTCTTCCCTTCCTCTTGGGCCTTGGCTTTCACTTTCCAATTAGGACGATCCATACGACTTATTTCCAATAGTGCTTTTGTTATGAAAGATATTGATAGTAGGATAGATGATGATCCTGTCTTCCATCATCATCAACATCTCGTTCCTATTACCTTAGTCACATTCGATGTTGATGGTACTTTAGTACGAGGTAGTGCATCTGCTCCAGATGTCACTATACATGCCAAAGCATTTCTTCATGCTGTAGGTAAAGTGATGAAAGATGATGAAAATGCATTACTTGGTCACTATACCACTCCCTTAGACATCATTCCAAAAGAACGTTATCATGGATGTACAGATGGTCTAATCTCTCTAAACCTTATCAAATATGGTTTTAATATCTCTTCTACTGACTCTTCTAAGAAGTTGAAGAAGATCTTTCAAGTCATGTTTGACTATGTCAATCAAGTGAGTGATGACGAGATTGCACGTACTATTCTCCCCATAGAAGGTGTCATAGAGAACTTGAAAGCTTTAAAGCAACATCCTCTCTATTCACGTCATACACTATGTGGATTAGTGACGGGGAATGTTGAAGGTATTGCCCGTCGTAAGATGCGAGCAACAGGTTTATTTCATACTGGCATCTTCTCTCCACCTACGACTGATCAGACATCTGTTACTTGTTGGCAAGGTACAGAAGATTGTGCTATTTTAGGTGGATTTGGATCAGATTATTGCTCACATAATATTGATGATTTATCAAGACAATATAAAGATCGTGGTGAACAAATTGCTATTGCCTATCGACGAGCATTACAACTTCTTCAGCCAAATGAACGTATTGTACGAGTTGTTCATGTTGGAGATGCACCAGCTGATGTTTTAGCTGCGAAATATTGTGCCTTAGAGAAACTCTTTGGACCCAATGTTGTGACTAGTTGTATTGCAGTTACGACGGGTAGTTATGATGCACGTCAGCTAAATGAAGCATGTGGAGAGACTATCCCTCATTGTTGGGAGCCAGTATTACTACATGGTGGTGTAGCAGATCAAGGCTTTATTGATGCTTTAAAGATTAAAACTCAATTAGAACAAACTACAAATTAGTCATATTGATGACATAGATTGATCAATAGTTATGCTAATTTGTTTAATTTGACTGGTTCATAAATGTAGATATAGTAGATCTTCGTAGTTGATATCTACAGGTTTTGTGTACTTCCAAAGGATATGATGATGTAGGCTAATGTAAATGTTAATTTGATTGGTTCATAAATGTAATATAGTAGATCTTCTTATTGACTGATTGATATCTATAGGCATCTAAGGTGATATGATCTAATGTAAATGTTGGTGTTGGTGTTAGTCTACATGTTTTGTACTCTGTACTATTATACGGCACAGTAGACCATGTCCGATGTGTTTGAGATGGAATCTTTCCTTGCGTTGGAAGAAACAGCAGATGGAATCTTTCCTTGCGTTGGAAGAAACAGCAGACAAACGAAAAACAACACATAGCATATCATTTCAAACGAAAACAATACACATAGACTAGAACAGATCTACAGTAGAGAGATAGAACAGATCTCGCCATGACCACTTTTCAATCAGCAAGTTCTTCTTGTGGAATAGATGCATTAACTATTATTTGGTAAGGATTACTATGTTTTTTTTTAATCTCTTTTCTCATACTCATCATACTCATCATCATTTCATAATATAGTAAAAAAGCATCTTCTACCACCTCTCTTATCATCAATGATCATGATCAAGAAGATATTCACCATTTCTATCAATCTATTCTCTCTGGTGAGGCAATGCGAGGAGAGTTAGAGAATGTTTCATTAGCTATCCTCTGGGCTGCACTAGTTCGTGTTGCTAAAACAATTGAACTTTCACCTGTGGTTGATTCTTTACCTGATTTTTCCTTTCTTGGAGCAGATGAAGGAAGATTCTTTGGTGCATTTATCTCAACTTTTGAAGTATTAATGGAAGTTCATCCTTCTCCACCACCTCCAGCTATTCCATCTTCTTCAGATGATTCTATCACTTTATTAATTAGTAATCTTAGTGAAGTCTTCTTGAATATCAAAGTTGATCTAGGTCTTAATACAGAGAATGTATTGCTGCAATTAGTTCGAGAGTATAAAGACTTCTTTCCTTTTGTTTATACTTTTAATCGACGTGTTAGTCGCTCACCCAAGTCTTCTTTTGATGCTATTGAACGATACTTTCGCTCTCGTCGTAACAAATCACAAGCACCATCAACACCACAGCAACAACAACAGCAACAACAACAACAAACTATAACTAAATCTACTCCTACTTCAATAGAGGAAGATGATGATCATTTCTATGATGACGACGAAGATGAAGATGGTGACGATGATGATGACACTTTGAGTAGCAGCTTTCCTTTAGATAATTTCCCGACTATTACAACACCTTCTATTGCACCGTTAAAGCCCTATTCCTTTAGTGATGGTAGTACTGGCAGCGTTCACAGTAACAGCCCTGGTAGCGGAGATTATTCTTCCCAAGCAGCTATTGTACAAGCGTACTACGCGAATACTTCACATCCTGCGGACACTTCCTCGTTCACCCAATATCTCAGTAATGGAGGAGGAGAGGATGAAGACAGTGATCACTCTGGTGCTGCTCTCTATCAACGGCAGGTACAGCAAAGAAATAAAAGTAATCGTGGGAAAAGACAAACTCGAATGCAAAGAAGAAAGCGTCGTGTGACCACAACCAATGATCTTGAGCTTAATAATGTGACAAATAGTACAATCTTGAGTAATAATGAATCCACTCTCTCTTCAGCATTATCGTTATCAGCAAAGAGTTTTGATAACGGTGTTGGAAGTCAATCGGTTAATATGAGCGGCACTGGTGGTGAGAATGCTAAGGGAAAGAGTGTCACTTTTGCTCCGGAAATAGAATTTCTAGCAAAAGAGAAATCTCTGATGACTGTTATTACTCCCGACAATGACGAAGATATGGTGCAGGAAATTGAGAATATAGACTTGCTCGATGATGATGATCACAGCCCCGAAAAGCCTAATTGGGCAAGTGGTGGACGACTACGCAATATCAATCTGGCCTCTAATCAAGCGAATATGCCTAATAATCGAGCATTTGGCCAGCCTCGCATGCGAGACCCTAATTATGTTCACAGTCGATTATCTGACAGTGAAAGTGAGGAAGAGAAACCTCCGCCGGAGATAAGAAATGCAAGCATGGAAAGTAAAGACAGAAGACTGTCTGAAAGTAATAGAGACAAAGCTGTGGAGAGAGTGAACAGTGATACTTCGGATAACAGGATTAAGCATCGCAGTGATAGCGAGAGCAGTCTCGATTTAAGTGATGGCGAGGCGTCGCAATCTCTTTCACCTAACGGTCGCCCCAATGTGTCTAAAAGTTCGTCTGTTCCCTCTATTGCTCCTCGAGCTACAAGATTATCTGATTCTACTCCCGAGTCGTTCTACTCATTGAGTGAAACAACTTTGTCACAGATTAGTGATCAAAAGAATGCTACAGAGAACAGCATTACAAGAGACAAAAGTGCTTATTTGATTGTTCCCATTCCTGTTCTTGATGGTATTGAAGCACCTGCGATTAAACGGAATGAAGCGCCTAAAGAAGATCGAACAGTGGCTATTGAACGGCTGAAGCGAAATATCGCCCAACGAAAGAATCAGCAGTCAACAGCTCAAGTTGCGCCTCCTCCTCCTTTAGTCAACTCACCCTCACCATTAACTCTTCCCCCTGCCGCCCTCCCTTCTTATGAGGAAGTCGAACATGCTTCATTGGCCGACAGTCCAGCGCTTATGCCGGGGCCAAAAAAGGCGCATACCCCGCGCCGTATTCCCACTTTAAATTCCGCTCTATTAGATTCGCTATATCCTTTGGGACAGTCTGTGCAATCTTCCACTTCTTCTGTAAGTCCCACTCGTCATCTTCTGGGCGCCAATACAATGGAAGAAGATGATCCTATCGTGGTAATGCGATCTCTTTCTCAACCTGCCCCATTCAATGGTGTTTCCGTTTCATCTTCCTTTAACGAGGCACCTTTGACCAGCCTTCATCGTACTCATTTGCCACCTATAAGCGAGTTAGGCATGGAGATTGGTACGATTATGGAAGGACAGCTCAACAAGCAGTCTTATTTATTGAGAATGTGGCAACCTCGCTATATGGTCCTTCGAGAATCAGCGACCAATTTTGCTGAACTGTGTATTTATAAGCACTCTGTTGCTAGTGCCTGGGGTATCATTCCGCTACGTCAGAAGGCATGTCTTCCTATTTTAGATATTGCTGCTGTGGAAGCTGTAGATAGTCGATCAGCTCAAGGCAAAGAATTTATTGTGAAGCTTCGAGCGAAAGGTCCACCTCCACAGACTTCTTCGCTGACAAGTTCCTTGGCCTTTTGGCGTCGCTCGAATAGTTCCTCTTCACTCAATGCCAATAACTTGCAGTCTCTTCCAACTACCTCTTCTGGAAGGGGAGCAACTCCTCCGCGAGAACGCGATGTTGATGAAAGGAGTGATCGAAGTATGGATAGTATGGGAAGCGATGCATACTATGGTACCAAAGTGATGTCCATCGTCCTTCAAGCCGAGGATGCCGAAAGAAGATTGCTCTGGGTTACCTTCCTCAACAAAACTCTTCGCATGGCTCTTGAACTATCAGGAGAGCAGTAGACTTCCATCTCTCTTTGATTCTGAATTGTATAGTATTGTGAATTATTGTCATTCTCTTTGTGTGTTGTTGATGTTATGCAGTCCCACTGACAGAATTCTATGGTATCTTTCACATACTCAAACTGAATCTTTCATAGAATGTGAAAGATACAAAGATGTCAAAACTGAATCAGATTACCACCACCACCACCACCACTACAGAGAGTCAGTGAAAAGCCAAGACAGAGAAAACAAAGGCAGAGCAAGCATTCTTAAAGGTTTTACAAGGGGAGAAGGGGGTAAGTCTACTGATTGCCTTCTTTCTTTTTCAAATATTCCTGATATTCTTCATCTCTCATTGCACAGATTTCAAGATGTTCTGTGCAAATACGATGAGGACGCTTGGGCTCACCACATCTAGGACAAGTCGACCAGGCTACTTTATCAGGGTAATAAGATTGATGCTTTTGTCTCTTCCTTGAAGGAGAGATCTTAGACTTCGGTGCAGCCATCATAATAGCCCAATCAAAAACTGATTGAACTGGGCTTCGCTCTACTTCATTCTGTGGAAGAGCTGGCATTCCTGCTAACTGAAGTGATGGAGCAAAGAATTTCTCCACATCTCTCATCCAAGTAGATGGAGAGAAGGAATGAAGAGCTTGGCGGATACGGCAAACAGTCGCTAATAACCTCATCGTTCTTGTGCCCTTTCCTCTTATTGGACGAGCGGAGGACGGAGGACAGGCGGTGGCGTCTAGACTATTATTGCTTCCCGCGCAAGTCAAGAAGAGAAGAGGGTGGATAAACCCGGTAAAAGGCCAAACCCCATAAAAACGGTTGGCAACCTCTGTGCGTTGTAGACCTTTTGTAAGTATGGTTGATTTTACAACACAAAGTAGCGCTTCCACAAAGAAACTAACAAAACACAAGAACTACCCACTATGAGGCTGAGGAGAGGAGATAATAAGGTTAATTAGTAGATAGCCCAAAGTTCCGATGAGAACCACCGAAATAGCCGAAAGTAGAATGCCTGTCTTGAGAAAATCCTGCACGGAAAGATAAGGCTTCTGAAAATCATCCACAATCAGCAGAGAATTCACATTTGGGAAAGAAGAGAAGGGTAAGCCCATCGCAGCAGAGACAGCAAAAGCCGAACCAATCACAAGCACTTGAGGAATCTCCAGTGACAATCCAATACTAGCAATGATTGGCATGAGAATAAGCGATGCCACAGTATGCGATACGAAAGTGGCGACACCACAAGCAAAGCAAAGAATGATCACAAAGGAAAGCCAAGGATCGTTTAACGGCAGACCTTGCGTGATAGCATCGGATAAATAGCCCAAGAGGCCTGATGAGGCAATAGCTTTCCCCAACACATTGCCACCACCAACCAGGAAGAGAGTATGCCAAGAAAGAGAATTGAAGTCGACTTCAGATAGCATGCCCGTTCCGAACATCATAGTGATGAATCCCAAGGCAATAATGGCAATATCTCCAAATGTGGATCTCACCGCTTGAAAGAACGCAAAGAGAATAATGGTGAGAAGCGATAGAGCAATAACAGCTACATTACGCTTCGTAAATACAGCATTTCTTTCATAGACGATGACAGGAATAGATTGAAGGTCATTTGGCTCAATTAGCAGAATGATCATGAACCAAGCGATCAAGGTACAGATCACGCAAAAGGGGAGAGAAACGCAAATCCATCTACCAAAAGAAACTGCAATACCCGCCTGCTCCAAATGGGATACCGCAAGAACATTCTGCAAACTGGCGATCGGTGTCATCATGCCTAACAAGACAAGAAAGTTAAGATATGCCCATCAGAATTGCAAGTACCACTTTACCTCCAAAGTTGCAAGCATAAGCCAATCCAAGCAAGAGAGCCTTAGAGAAACGTGAATCTGTGGGCAGATCTCTCACAATAGGTAAGATGATGGTAGCGCAAAGGATAGGAGCAGTGTGATTGCTTATCCACCTGCAGTCATACACAGTCAACCGATAAGAAACAAAGAAAACAGAAAACAGAAAACAGAAAAGCAACACATTATATGGCCTCACATGGAAAGAAAGAGCCCAAGGAACATCACTGCCAGAATGAACAATCTTGGATTTCCACCCAGACGATTCTGCAAAATAGAGGCTATTCTTAACTCTAATTGACATCGTGAAAAGGCTGTCGATATAGTATATCCACCCAACAAGAGCATTGTTGTATGATTGAAAATATGATCCAAGACGAATGTTGCGCTTTCTTCTGAGCTCATGAGCTTGCTGGCATTATTGGGATCTTTCAACACTCCCATTACAGTAACAAGGATTGGAACAAGTAAAGCGGTCGCAAAATACGGAATGGCCTCCGTGATCCACAGACAGACTACTAAAAGAAGTAAAGAAAGGCATCGAGAAGCTGCTGGATCATTAGGAATGATGTAAGGAACAGAGAGACTCACTATGAACACACTAGCAGAGAGAAGTAGTCCCAAGAAATGTACACTAGGGAAAATATCATCAGTTGACTTCAATTGTTGTTCTGTAGCAAACCTTTCCCATTCGATCAGTTTATCTCGAGAGACCAAAGATGTGACAATTTCCATCAATTGAATAGGTTCCGAATTATTACTAAATGGTTGTTGATCAATGGTTCTCATCCAAGCTTCAAGATTATTCTCACCCATCATTTTATCATATTTCTTGACAATCTTATAAAACCCTGTACGATTCAGATTGCAATAGGATCTTAAAGCTGCTAAGTCAACATAGATGTCTCGGAGTTGTAGTAGATAAGGAGAATCAGAGGAGGTATGATGAGTGCGATAAGAGTTCTTGCGAACAACGGTAATCTCTTCTAGAGCAATACGTAGAGCTGCTAGCTTACCAATGAAGAACTTATTCACTTTTTCCATTTCTTCAATAAGCACAGGGAAGAGTTCAGTGTCTTCACCATTTTCCAGTCCAGCATTGTTCTCAGTGTAGTCAGGCATAGAGGATGGGAGGCCATTTACACTTGGTTTGAGAGGAGTATTCTCGGTAGCATAGGTAGTACTCGAAGAAGTGGGGAGGACGATACCTTTGCCCTGCTGCTGTTGTTGCTGTTGTTGTTGCTTCAACTGTTCCTCTGCTGCTTTATCAGCTAAAAACTTTCTTCTTTTGATAATACGCTTCAACTTATTATATTGAATATACTATAAAAAAAGAAGACGACGTACAAGTACAAGAAGAAGGACAAGAAGATTCAGTAATGAAGCAAAGCACACAACACAACAAATGTTTACTTACATAATCTCTCCATTGCTCATAGATACCTAGTTGTAATTGCTTTCCAAACTTCATTTTGTTATATTACGTTAGAGAGTGTCAAAGTGAGCAATGTGGGAGCAGAAGTAAAATAGCCCGTGTAAGATGGCGGAATCGTTGTTGTTGTTGTTGGCGATGAACTCAAATGGGTCATTCCATCATTCATTCCACGAACAATTCCACGGGCGGGAAAAAAATGCACACAACGGTTATTATGCGACTTTGCTGATGTGCAAAATTGATTTTAAAAGCCACTTTCTCGAGTTTGGTGTCGAATTTTGCTCCTATAACACATCATCAATCGATTGCTCATGTTCTCAGCTTTCCAATGATATAGCATATGTGGGGATGTTCTCTTATGGTTGATAACTTATCGATCAAAATGTGGGGAGCTTGCCACAGGAAATATGCCCACTTTGGTTGCTGAATTCATTGAAGTGTGAAGTCGAAGTCCAATTCCAAGCATCGAGATTGCTATATATGTCCGTCCTTTTGTGGAAATGATGCCTGTGGTGACCATTTAAATCCTAAAGTAGCGAAAGATAAGCAAAACTGAGTAGCTTTCTTATCAGAGAGCAATTGTGTTTGTACTGATGGCAAATTGCTGGTCCGGCGGCACAGCTTTTCTTCTCTCCCGCTCTGCCTTTTGACTAGCCTTGGAAAGACTCTTATACCCTGCTGGTAGAACTGCTTTTGGTGGTTCGGAGCTTCTCCAGTTTGCCTCGCCGGCTCCATGTGTAGCCCTCTCCCCCTTTAACCACTGCCTCCTGCTCTTACTTCGTCTTGTAGAGCTTGAATCGTGTGACAGTACCTTCTTTACTACATAACACTGCGTGCTATTGGTGAGGGTCTCACTATTCCTTGGCTTTGATCGCTCCTACAACTTGATACCAAATACTAGTAATATTGATGATGCCGACGAGGCCAATCTTTGGAGGAGCACCTACTTTTCATGAAAGTTGTTCCTTCCTGAGGCCTTCATCCTGTCGTACTTTCTTTTCCAGTCCGTGAGAGTGCTTTAATGAAGCTTGTGGTCGGAACAGAACTTCCTAATTGATATTTTAGAATCATATAATGCTTCTACGATCATTGTTTTATTGGAATCTATTGGCTCGGCCTTTGAATAGTCTCTTGTGACCTTGTCGAGTTGCCCAGACCCTGCGAAAGCAAACCAAAACAGAACCAATAGTTGCCTAATCACCACCAAGCAAGATTTAAACTTACCATTGTTGAATTCTGTCATTTGTTTTTGCAAACGCTTTGAGTACGTGAAGAAAGAGACCAAAAAGAAAGGACTTTGTTCAACTTAAATTTGAGACTGCTGTATGCATTTTTTCCCACCTGTGGAATTCCAATGGAATAGTAGAACAGGGTTAGATCTGTACATCCACATACAGTAATCCTTCTCCAATGATTCTTCTCAGAATTGTTTTAAAAGAGCATAAGAAAGAATGTTTGAAGAGCTATCAGTACCAATTTTGATTGTTACGTGCATGATGTCTTCGTTGGATAACGGAATCCTCGTTTTCAATGTTATCTACATCATAATATTACTTATACTACCTAAATCTAACTTACCGGTTGTAAACCTCTTCCATCTCACTACCTAGACGACCAATAAAGTCAGCCCTTTTTCAGGTCAGTGAAAGTAACAACCAAATTGCAGAAAGAGATCACTTATCTCTTATCCTTATTGATCAAGAATCCGGTGCTCAGTGAGCCAGAACACGATCACAACAGTCATGTATGACATACTACAGGTAAGCAAATACATAACTATGCCAAGAATCATTATATATATATTATACTAATTGCAGAGACATTGCTCAGAGAAGAAAATAATTAGAATATCGAATTTCACATCATTGGATAAGAGTAGTAATCTATTCCTTCATTACCAGACAGACCACTACGTTTGTGTTAAGCAGATCAAACACGGTCTTTTTTAGTTCGGTAGAATTGGTGTCCTCCAATTTTATCCATTCTATCGCAGTTCTCCGTCCACGGCGGGTATCCTTCTTTCTCCGGATTGTTGTAGTGGTCACATCCTTTAGTCGGGTCGTCGTCCTCACGCGCTTTGATCACCTCCTTTGCGATTTTTTTGCACTTCTTGAAAGATCCAGGATCACTTATAGCAATTTCAAAATCAGGACGGTTTTTCCAACATTCAAACTGATCAGGGTTCAGACAAACGTCGCGAATTTCTTTCCCACCCCAATACGTGCGGTTCATACGCGCTCGGTGGGTGGAGCAGGAAGGAAGGCGGGAGAAGCCGGTTGCGTGTTTTCGGTTTCGGTTTTCGGAGTCTGCTGAAGGCCGTTATAACCAGAGAGTGGTGGCTGGCACTTTTCGTCTGGTCTAGACTATTTTCAAGAGATTTCCATTTAGTATTACAAATTTTCTCAGAAATCATTCCTACCCCAAGAACAGAACGGGGCAAAGGAAGAAACTTCTCCTGCCTGATCAAACACGTATTTCTTTTTATCTACTGCCTATCTATCGCTTGCTTGGAATCAAGGAAGACAGAAAGATACTTAGTTTAGAATGTATCAGCATATATTCTATACTAAGCACCTTTCTTACCTCCTCGATTTCAACATGTGCTTTCCAGCCACCCAAAGACGAGCAGCAATTAACACCCTTTTCGACTGAGTCTGCTTCAAAACATGGTAGATCTAAACTTAAATTATATAAGTTAGGTTGTTAGAGCGTAGTTTTGTGATTGGATGCATCGTTATGGTCGTGAACTCATTGACCCCTCAAAGTGTGGAAGAATCGATCAAGCTCGTGTTCAGGTACGATAACAACCTCCATTAACATTCCAAATGTCTAATTAATGTCATGAAAAGTGTTGGGTTGGGTTAGAGGCTCATTAAGACACATTATATTCAAAAATCACACTGTCGATTTTCGCGACTTCACTCCCTAAGCTCCTATCACATATGTTTGCACTATTCACATATCTACATCGTGGCATTGTGCGCCAACAGCCTCGCGTGATTGATTTCATCTCGTTTGGCGGCAACCTTCGCTTCTCTTACAGCCTTTGCAGCTGCCTTTGCTTGGATCTCCACTATCTTCAAAGCGCTCGCCAACTCCTTCTACTGGGCTTTGGTAGCGTGGCCATTTGTTACCTTCTCTGCTCTAAAACGCTCGAGAGTTTCTTCAGAAGACACTATCTCTGACCAATGTATCGCGTGATTGAGCTTCATACGGTCAATGGAGGTGTCGGGGGTCGCTTTATTCGTTTCATATCCTCCCGAGCGACGGTGTCATGATGACTTTCCTCCTTGGCAGCCAGTGCTGGCGTGGCCTCCCTCCTCATGCCTTCCGAGTATTGCTTGCTCCCAGTAGCATTAGCCATCTCCACTGCCGTTGGCAATAAGGCAATGTCTCTGGGGAATGAGTGTGCTATCTCAATCAAGGTGATACATCTCAGCAATGCAACGGGTGAGGCGGGAACCACGTCCAATACCCTCTCCAATAAAGCGCTTTAAGCCAGCGCTTCAAGATCTCTCTCCGCCATGATCACTACATTCAAAAGTGACTTCTTCTTTGGAGATTTTTCCTTGGGACTCCCAAAAAGGAGGAACCCCCAGAGGCGGGAGAGACCAGAAACCGTGTCACGGCAAACAGGGTCATTCTAGACGAGGCCAGAATCTGGCCTGAATCTGTTTGGATTGCGGCTGACTTAGGAGATAGTTAGCTCCTTTGGAGAAAGTGGTTCTTCTTCATATTTAAGGCCTATTCGATATTCTGGTCCAGTCAACCCTGTTATAGAGGTGGGTAATATGATACATGAACTGTTAAGGATTGACAGCTATCTCGAAAAACATTCAAGCCAGAGTTTATTCACTTAATTTTGTAGCAGATAGGCAATAATAACCAAACATGGATAAGAATAATCAAGAGAAATAATTTTCATCGACTAGAGAACGGCTTTGGAGAACTAAATGAAAGAAGAAAAAGCATCGAATACTTGCCAAACACACAGCATCAGCATCAAATATAATAGCTATCTATGGAAGGTACACTACCTAAAGAAAGGATAATTAACACAAAGACATGTCCATATCATCTCAAGACAAGTATATAGTTGAAGACAAATACTGCAGGGATAATCAGAAAACAGCACCGATAGACAAAGCTAGAAACTACACAACAAACACAAGAAAAAAAACTAACAGATAATTACACTGTAGAAAAGCCTCTGCCATGAAAAACGAACAGTGATTTCATTGCACAATAAATACCAAACATACCAACCATCATCAGAAAATAAACGATGTGGTGTTTAAAAGAAGGAATTGCTCCATCAAGCACAATCTAGTAGTGGAAGAAAGTCGTCTCCTTCGTTGCAATCATCGTGTAGCTTTCCTCTCTCAACACCCACTGCTTCATCCATACTCCTACTACTATCCAGACTACTGCCCAACGAAAGAGACTTCAGGAACAACATCTCTTCAACCTTCTCTTCAAATAACTTGTCTTGGAAAAGCAACTCTGGGGAAGGAAGATACTGAGATAGATGATCTTGAATACTCTTCCTCAAGGAAGACGATTTCACAGATTTCAAATGAGGCTTCGATGAACTTCGAAATAGTTTCATAGCTCCATACAAGACTCCTGCCTTATCTTCATTCTCTTCTTCGTCATGTATCGTAGACAATGGAACAACCAATGCACTTCTATTATCATCATCGATACTGCGAGACTTACTTGCAGAGGGTCTCAACCCCAATAATGTCGATTGTCTCAACTCAGAGGAACTGCGACTTCCTTGACGAGACTGGCTGTTCAACATATTCTCCACTTCATTGTCAGGAACTATTGCACACCTGGGACTCACACGCTTCTCATGAGGTTTGTATCCTGGACGCTTCTTCACAATATTCTCTATCAGCTCTGAAGATATACTGAAGAGAGGCTTCTTCTCCGAAACAGCGGAGATTGTAGACATTGCGTTATCATTTCCAACCTGTTGCTCTGGACAAGTTTCATCCTCTTCGCCAATTCGATGGAAATGATCACGATGTAAAACTTGGTTTGAGTACTCACTTCGGCTCTTTGCACTGGCGTGGCTGGTATTGCCTTCTTGAATGGACAGTTCAATCATAGTAGTGGCTTTAATTGTTGAAGATGTAACAGAAGATTGCTCTTTCACCGCGGGGCTGTAGCAGTTAATGGTCAGTCTTGACAAAATCCCTTTGTTGATGGCTTGTTTCTTGTCATTCTTTCCCTTCAAGCCCGGAGAAACAGATGACACTTGCTGTGAATGGTTTGCCATTCGCCGACGATGTCTTGTAGCAGTATTGGCTATTCACATACAAACAGTGAGCTACCATGAACTTCTCAATAACTATGATTAGAAATTAGCATGACTCTTACCGTTGATCACATAGGCTTGAAACATGATTTCTTGCTCTTGTTCAGAGAATCTTTGACGAGATTTCACTCTTATCATATACCAAATCGTTGCCAAAACTAAGAGTATTAGAAATATGCCCAATGTCAACAATGTTGTGTAGAACGAGTTGTTTGATCCGTACCACAAGAGATCAGATGAAACAAATACTATAATTACCAGACCAACATAGGCTGCACTCACTCCAAATGGTTGTGTATAGAAACGGCGAAGTGAGGAAAAACGACTACGCAAGCGTAGAAAACTCAACAACACCAGCATTTCGATCAGTCTCGCAGCATGATGCCCAGGAAAAATAAGTAATTTCAGCAGATCCCTAGAGCAGAAGCCACTAAGACAGAGATATATAAGTACTAAACCTGCCCCACACAGCAATGCCACATATGGAATACGATCCGGACCATACGAATATTGCAACACACCTGGTAATAAACCACTATCAGCCATCGAACGAAGCTGAATGCCATAGACATAGGTGAAGGCACAGGATGTTGTGAACAAAATGGGAATTAGCATAGCTTTCCCAACTCGTTCAGACACGTGCAATCCATTCACAAACCCATAGTATAAAGGAGAATCAATAGAGATACCAACAAAGAAGCTGCCTGGAGCATTGCATCCTGCAGCGAAAATAAGCAGGAAGGCATTCAATGAAATGAAAGAAAAGGCCCAAAGAAAGGATCGAGGAAGAGTCTTGCTTGGCTGAACATCCACACAAATATCATCACAATTACAATCGTGGTTAGTGGGGAGAAAACATGGTATTGAGTATGTCTTACCTCCCGTGCATCTGTACAGGCCATGGGCAACAGCTCCAAACCAGCAAACATTACTGAGCCATGGGGTAATTCAACCATCCAACTATCAGGTGTATCTCGATTGACCAGAATTCCACCTCCATATTTCTTGCAATTCATGCAAGGCATCCACACTGAATAATAGATTATGAACAAAACGACAGTAGTCAATACCAGTATCGTATTCGTCCTCCAGAAATACTTCACTCCCATTATGTTAACCACGAGACATAAGCCTAGCATTACAATCCAGAAGAAGGGGATGAAGGAATCAGGCAATTCGAACACAGCCGCAGCTTTCAAACCAGCGGGAAAGAGTAGTGAACCCGTGAAGACAATGCTTTGTAACATTTCACAGCAGGCGACAATGAACCCAAAGAAAGGTCCTAATGTCACACGGGTCATACCATAGAGACCTCCTCCAAAGGGTAGTGCTGATGTGATCTCTGCCAGACAAACTGTGAGGCAAAAATAAGCTAAACAGCACACAGATGTTGCAAAGAAAAACTCTATAACACCACCAAAAAATCCAACTCTTGAGTACTGAGCATGATTTCCTATTACCAAGGCCACACCCAACAGCGCAATTTCCCATACTTTTCTACTTCCTCGATTTCTTCCTTTACTATCACTAGAACAGGTTGATGATCCTCCTCCTCCTGCTCCTGCTTCTTCTTCTTCTCCTCCTTGTACTCGTACTGCTGCAGAGTCCTTCATAATTGGGTTTTGCTTGATTGAAGCTGAACTATTCGTTTTGTCTGTCAATTGAAATCATGCGCAGTCCGTTGAAAAAGCCGAGTTTCAACAAATTCGACATTTTGCCATTCCCATCAACCGTTGCCATTCAAAGACAGGTGTAGTTATATCTCTTAATATATGCTTTTTCAGTAATGGAAGAGTGAGTTTTCTCGCTGACTGGTGAGAATCAAATCGATCAAATCACATTCCATCCTCACTTAACTTTGCTTTGGTTCATTGAGATGGCAAGTTTAGATAGACTTCTTCTTAATGCAGAATCTCATGATGAGTTTCTACGTCAATTAATGAGTAGTTTAGCTAGTTCAACACGTACTTCGAATAGTGTAGCAAAAGGATTGGATTATAACTATTTCCTAAGTCATCCTTCCTACAAGAAAGAGAAAGAAATAACGTCACAACAAAATCATGAATTAATTGAGAAATTGTTGAATTTCTGTCAAGTCAATGATAACAGTACTAACACTAACACCAACACCAGCAGCACCAACAATAATAATAATAATAATAATAATAATAACAGTAACACTATCAGTCTACCCGATGATGTCGCAGATCCCTATTTCTATGATGTTATGGTGGATGCTGTTGATGCACTTTTAGATCGTGCTGATCGTTTTCTTGCTGCTGGTATTACACCTCCAACTTTCTCAGAAATTGCTAAAAATACTTTTCTCTTAGATAAAGATCGTATTATCTATGAGAACACATTAGATCTACCCAAACCTCAACTTGCTTTTCTCCATGAGATTGATAATTTTCGTCTCACTCCTTTCCGACCTAAACTATCGATTAAATATCCTTCAAATCAACCTTATCGTGAGATATCTTGGCCTGTAGACTATCTAGACAGCTCAAGTGATTATTACATCTCACTGAATGATGGAGGTAATCGCATGCTAGGAGAAGATGACATTGAGAATGGTGAAGGAGAAGGTATTGATGGTAATGGAGGTCTTGTCGCACCAGATCGTTATTACCTTCATCCTTATGAGAAGGATTTAGAACAATTGCAATTTCCATCTTATATCTTCCAAGATCCTTCCTCTGAGGAGTTAGTCTATCCAGATCCTGCCAGACCTTTCCTCTATGTCGACCAAGAGACCACATTTAATCAGATGCTTGATGAGCTACAAGGTAGTCAAGAGTTAGCAATTGATTTAGAACATCATTCTTTACGTTCTTTCCTGGGATTAACATGTTTAATGCAGATCTCATCTCGTCAAGCTGACTATGTTATTGATGTCTTTGCAGTTCGATCTTCCATGAGTTTACTTGGTAAACTATTTTCTGATCAAACTATTGTAAAAGTTTTCCATGGTAGTTCACATGATCTAATGTGGCTTCAGAGGGACTTCTCTCTCTATGTCTTGTCATTGTTTGATACCTATGACGCAGCAAAGGTCTTAGAGATGGAATCTCTTTCTTACAGTCACTTGGTGCATTTCTTTTGCCAAAAGAAACTCTCTAAGACTCATCAACTCTCTGATTGGAGACGTCGACCTCTTCCTCAAGAAATGATTGAGTATGCACGGTGGGATACTCACTATCTCCTTTATGTCTATGATTGTCTTCGAAAGAAGTTATTTCAGAAGTTTGGAGTATCAGGTGTAGAGGAAGTCATGCTAGCTGGGCGTAAGAGATGTTTAGTGCGATATGAAAAGCCTTTCTTCCGTGCACTAGGCTATCGTCATCTAGTCAAGAAGCATCCTCATCTCTTCCAGCAGGCAAATAAGAACAAGGATGGTATGGATGTGGAAGGCAATGATGGTGGACTTTCATCGTTGCAAGAGGCAGTGTTGGCAAAGTTGTGGGATTGGAGAGATGCAACGGCACGAAAAGAAGATGAAAGCAGTGCTTATGTGATGAGCAACTCCGAGATGGTTCGCATTGCTATTCATTTGCCACGCACTGTGGATGATCTCCAACACAAGGCCAGTCCTCTCAGTGCTTATGTGCGAGATCATATTGAAGAGGTTGTATTGGTTATTAATCAAGCGTTAAGTATTGAGTCAACTGTTATTGTTGGCGGAGCTTCTGCTGTCCGTGGCAGTACTTCTTCCAAACTAACCTCTGCCAAGCAGTCCACAACGAAGCTTTCTTTCCAACCACCTTCTATAACAAAAGCCAACACTGTTTTCACCTTTGCTCAACGTGCCCCGACTATCAATGACCAGAATGAAAGGAATATGGCTCTCACAATGGGTTCTCCAGTGCTAGAGACAGAAGCCCTGTTTCGCACCGCCGGATGGGTTACTCCTGATATGAATCGTTACGACCATCAACGCTCTTTCACTCCCCTCATCTTTGAGGCCATAAAGGTGAGTTATATACTATGTGCATCATTGCTTTTTTATCGATGACTGACGAAATGCCGAAAACTGTTTGTATCGATCAGAGTCAATCAGGACCGTTTTCAGATGAAAAACATCAGCGTCTTGTTAAAAGTTTAGAAGATGTCTCCAAACTTTTTGATCCCAAACTTTCTAATCTACTTCGCGACTCTGTAGATTCTAATTCAGCCTTCTCTGGTGTACCAAACAAGACTTTACCTACGACTATTGCGGACAGTCTATTAGGTGATAAAGCTGAAGAGGAAGGAATGGCAAGTCGTTCTAAAGAAGATGATGGCAATGATCTACCTGAAATCCCTCAATCGTTTGACGAGATTTACAAGCTATCCAGCAAGACGAAAAGGAAGAATAAAGCAAAGAAAACCCAAAGTGGAGCTAATACTGGAGCTGAAGATGGAACCGCGGGTTCTAGCTCTAATCCCACAGAAGAATCTTTTGATTTCAAACAATACTTTGCACAGGATAAAGATACTTCTGCTCTTGATACAAGCGCTGATGGTACTTTAGCTTTCGTACAAGAGATCGGCTGGGTCAACGATGAGGAGGCTTCTGATTTGAGAGATGAGTATAAACAAGTGATGGAGGACAATAGCAACAGTGGGAATACCCTTGCTAATGGTGGTAGCAACCAAGATAGTCTTCGCGCAAGTGCTCCTTCGACAAGTGTACAATCTGGTCAATCCAATCAGACTTTATGGCGCAGTTTGGAGAAAGGAGGCAGTGGTCGCTTGTCCAATAGCTTTGATCGTGCATCTGCTAAGCCCACCAAGTCGAATAGTAACAACTCGAACAATAGCACCAGCAGCTATCCTAACAATATGTCCATGGTTGTAAGTCTTTTGTTGTCATATCTTGTTGTGAAATTCTCTCCATCGCTAACTTATTGTCTGTGTACATAAATAGGCCCCTTCATCTTCAGTCTATGAAAAAGTGTCGAACAAACAGCATATTGTGGGAGCATTGCCCGGTGCCACTGCTTCCTCAACGACCAAGCTTGGAGGTGCACAAGGCAAGAATCGTCCAGGATCTATGAAGGGATCAAAGGCGAAAGCCAAGCCTATCGACTCCCAGCAGCATCCTTACTTCGGCGCCTTTGCCAAGAAATAAGCTGTTGTCAATGTCAGTGTCATCGACGTCACAGGAAGTTTGGTCTATTTTCGTCATTATTTTCATGGTTGTACCGATATAAATAAGACGAAATTGGCTGTTTTGTCAGGCTTTAAATAGTTGTTCCACCATTTCAAACAAACTTAGTAACACGGGCAGTGCTTCGTCCTCGACGATCACGATAATTATAGGTGAATGATCCATCCCCATCTAAAGGCAGTTCTTCACTATCCTCACTGTCAATACTGTTGTGAGCATCTGGTTTGGTCTCAACTCCTTTCTGCCTGCTGTCTTTTCTCTCTCGAAGTGGATTGGAAGTTTCCTCGTCCATAGTAATACGATAGTATACATGAGCTGGACCCTTACGATCAGTTCGATATCGTGGACGAGATTGATGACGATTGTGTGGTCGAGGTGGATCAAGCACATCGAAACCAAGAGCAGCTGTATCCTCATGTTCTTCTCTCCTCCTTCGTTGTTCTTCTCGATACAGTGATTGTTCTTCATTCTTTCTCATTTGCAGCAAGGTTTGATCAGAGAGTACTACTTCTGAACTTCGCGTCACTTCCTCTACTTCTAGTTTATCCTCCTTCTCAGTCATCATATTAACTACCACCTCGTCAAGGATATCATCAGCCTTATGTTCAACTCCAAGCAGAGGATCTGTTTCAGCATATCTACCTTCAAACCCCTCTTTTTCCACCTCCTTATCAATCGTTTGGTCAAAGCCATTCAATGATATAGCTCTTGGGTCATTGCTCTCACCTTCGCCTTCTTGGAGGAAAGCAGGACGAAGATGGAAATCGTCCAATTCACTGTCATCACTTTTCTCCTCCTCCACAGACTCTTGACGACGTTTCAACTTTTGTCGGATTAACCAAGCTTTCTGCCTACGCCATAACCACCGTACACCTGCAAAGAGCATGACAGAATAGATATCACCAAGAACAAGGAGGAAAATTAAGACAGAGAGTAGGCCTTGTGTGAGCTGATCCAAGGCAGCGAATGACTTATTTCCTGCAAGATGCCATCCAATAAGCAACCATCCATACATACCCCAAGCTACATCTATGCTTTTAATGATACAGACTATATGAAATCGTAAAGGAAAGAAAGAGAAGGCTAGAGGATATCCTCCTAATTCCTTTACTGTGTGTTCAATATAATCTCGCACAGTTTTCTGACACCATACCATACAACCAAAATACCATAGACACATTCTTAAATCACTATCATATAGTAATCCTAATAAAACAAGCAAGGTTGTTGGTACTTTAATGGATAAGAAGATAAGAAAAGCACTTTCCTCTGTGGGAGCTAATGATAAACGATAACTCTCTAATATCACCCAAAATACAATCAATAGTACTATATACGCGATGAAGAGAAAAAGATGTATCCATCCTAATGCTAATAGTCGACCGCGGATATCTCGCATGATTCGTCTGGGAAGATGACAAGGTAGACCAAAAAGACGTAAACGACGATCTAATAAACGTCTCACTCGACTAGCTGCGGAGATATTATGTAAAAAGGCATAGAAGACCATTAATTTAAAAGTCAAAAAGAAACAAAACAGGACAGTGAGAGCACGTTTGTCCAGGTAATGTGTGGCTAGGAAGTAACCATCCGCTGCAAAGGATAACAGAGTGACCACTGAGAGGCAAAGCTGCGGTCGGACAGATTGGGAAGGGAAGTTAGGAAACTTCATTGCTGCTGATAATGCCAAGATGATAGTAAAGTTATAACGTTGACTTAGTGAGTACATCTCCAAGATGCCTCCGAAGATGATGGCTAACACAACGAAAGGTGCGCCTAGACGAAGAGACTTCATGGAACAAGTGAAGTCTTTGATATGATTCCATATCAGTATCTGGTGACGATAAGACTTGTTAGAAATATAGGATGTAACATGATCCTTCCCTGGTGCAAGACCACCTTGAGGCTTCTTTCGTACCTTACCAGCTGTGATGGCAGTATCGTCAGATAAGGGAATGATTTTACCATTCTTTCGACGATTTGAGCTATTACTAGATGGACCACTTAATGTATCCAAACTATCAAACGCTATATCTTCATAAACAGGTTTGATTTTCTTCATCCTGAATTAATACGAATACTACTACTATTCATTTTCCTTTTGCTAGACTACAGTATAATAAGCAAATGTTATCTATTATTGTGATGCGTGCGAAAGCTTGGGGAAGGGGAGAGAAGCTAAAAACTGTTTTTCGGAAGAAGAAAACGTCCTCTTCCATCAAATTCACTGGCTTTGAAAGAGGTCAATCTATATAGCCATGCGTATTGGAGTTTGCTATTTCTGCAGTAGTCCTATCTATCCTGGACATGGAATATCATTCGTAAGAAATGATTCGAAGGTAAAGAGAGTGTTTAATTGGTATTATTTGAGTCAATCTGATTATCCTTGTCCATGACCAGGTTTTCAGCTTCTGTCGATCAAAATGTCACAAGAACTTTATCCGAAAGAGAAATCCAAGGAAGTCGAAGTGGACTAAGGCTTTCAGGCGTAATGCTGGCAAAGAGATGACTGTGGTTAGTATTCTTTTTCTATTTTCACTTTTCTTTTTTCGTTATCCACCACGTATTTTAATTGGGTGATGATTTTGTTAATTATAGGACTCTACATTTGAGTTTGAGAAGCGTAGAAATCGTCCTATTAAATACAATCGTGAAAAGATGGAACAGACATTGAAGGCCATGAAGCGCGTCAGTGAAATTCAACAAAAGAGACAAGAGTTATTCTTCAAGATGCGTATGCGTGCTCATAAGGCAACTCAACGTGCTGTTATTCAAGCTGAGATTAAGAAAGGAACTGAGATCTTGGCTCCTGCTGCTGCTAACCAAGAGAAAGCTCTGCAGCTTGCCAAACAGAAAGTGGCAGCACATCGTACTCAGAAAACTGAAAAAATGCAGAACTAGTCCCTCGATGTTGAAGAAAGCAAAACTGAAGATTGAACACGAAGGAAGAGATGTCTCTTGAAGATATGGTGTTCTCTCATCTTCCTTGTACTTACCTTGTAAAGCATAACCCTCATTACCTTGGCAGCCTTGCATTTTTGTGGGGGGTGGGGGACTTTTTCACTCATGTGATGTGGTTGATTGATCAGAAATCATTGAACAAAGAGAAGGAATAAAAGGGATCGTATTGCTTTTCTTAAACTTGTAGTTGCCACAATTTAATCAAGCCGTCGTCTCCAACAGAAGCTAACAGGTCGCCATGAGGCCGCCAACGAACACAATTGACATCGCCATCATGCGCTTGTCGAATCCTTCCTGTCTCTACTAACATAGACATTCCATCATCTCCTCGCTCAAAGGCAAAGAGTGCAATGGAATTGTCCGCTCCAGCAGTCACAACAGTCTGAAGGCTATCTAACCAATCAACACTATAAACAGCTCGATCATGAGCATTGCCTATAACACAAACTTTTCGCCAATCCTTGCTTAGATCAGTTGAGGAATCACATTCCCAGAGAACCAGTGAATGATCATCACTGACTGACAATAAGACATTTCCTTGACGTATGGGAAGGACTGACCAAACTGTGCTTTGATGTCCAATTAAAGTCTTGACACAATACCAATCCCCATCATCTTCATTCCATACTTTAATAGTATCATCATAACCACAAGAAAATAAGATATGACCATCAGGATGCCATTTGATGAATTTCACATCTTGTGTATGACCATCCAGAACAGCGGCGACATCGAAATCATTTCGATCAATTACTTCCCAAATCCACACTTTCTTATCACGACCACAAGTAGCAAGAAAATTACCATCAGGACTCCATGCTACACATTTCACTTCATTTTCATGTCCTTCTAATGTAGCAATACGTACCCAACGACCAGATTGGTTTTGATAGACAATGACAAATCCATCAAAAGAAGCGGTTGCTAAGTACCGACTACAAGGTGACCATTCACAACAACGAATAGTGCGAGTATGATCATCTTCTAGAACAGTAAGACAAAGGACTTTGGGGGCTAGAGAAAATTCTTCTTCCACTAGCCAGATCCGAACAGTACGATCCTCACCACAAGTAGCAAACCTCTTCCCGTCAGGAGACCAAGAGAGATGCCATACTCTATCTTCATGTCCTTCAACAACTGATAATGGACGTAACATAGTCAATTAGATGAAGAAATGGATGGAATTTGTTGGAATTGTTCTGGGATTGGTGCGGTGGATGACGATTATGTAATTGTCTTCCAGGACTTCAAAGGAATTGTGTAATAATTTGGGTATCTGGCAAGCTGGCTATCTGAATCTTCTCCCAGCCCTGCCCTCAACACAATTGATTCACATATTCTGGTATTGATTCATTCTTTAATTACAACATTGGTAAGAAGGTAAAAATGTTAGGAATATTTTTGATTCCTCTTATTACCCTTGTCTTAATTAATCCTATTGAAAGCCATGAGTTATCTCGTCGAGTGAGTTCTCAGATTGACCATGTCACAATCTTCAACAGTGATCAAGCTCTCCTACAGCGATTCCTTACCATCTCCTCCACTCCTTCTCTTACACTTACTCCAGGCGATCATACTCTCTCTTTCAGTGGATTGCCTTATTCAATTATTGATAAGTCTGTGCGTATTGAGAGCCCTGCAGATATCTCTATCCTGGATGTGAAGATTGTCAGTCAGAACGTTCCTGAATCTTTGGATGAATTGAGTCAGCAAGTTCGCGATCAAAATATGACTTATTTTCAGCTTGATAAGGAAAAGCAGCGTCTTCTCTTTACCGTTAGTGCTCTTCAGCACTATCTCTCCCAGCGTCTACCAAACTGTGATGAAACCTCCAGAGCTGTTGACGTTATTGCCTCTGTTAATGAAGAGATTGTTAAAGTGCATAAAGAGCTGAGTGTAGTAGAAGAGAAGATCTTAGATGCGCAGGAGAATTTAAAGCAATTGTTGGAGAAAAAGGAGAATGCTTGCTGTACCAAAGTCCCGGAGAAGACTCTGGTCTTGCACGTTAGAACTTCGAAAGAATACGAACCATCGACTAAGTTTAGTTTCCGGATGACTTACCTCACTCGTCCAGCGGCTTGGTTGCCTCATTATGATTTACGTCTCACCTTGAAAGAAAATAGTGTGGCACTCTATCAAGCAGCTATGGATTTGTATGCTGAGGTATGGCAGGAAACGGGCGAGTCTTGGAACGATGTTCGAATTTCATTGTCTACAAGCAGTCCAGCTGAGTCTATCATGGCCACTCTTCCGCTACCTTCTGGTCAGATTGTCGGTGTGAAGTATCACAATGCCTTTAAAGCTGGAGGTTCGAGCTATAAGAAAGCACGCTCTTTTCGCCAAGATAATATGGTCGAAAGCTCCAATCAGAATGTTATGTTTGCATCCTCTGCTATGGACGCAACTGCCAACCTTGAAGCTGCAGCTCCGGTTTCAGTTGGAGTTGAGGCTTGGGGTGACCTTTTTCGAGACTATCTCCTCCATGTTGGCCATACTGTGAACATTAGCGTTCGTCCTAAGAATGTCCCTATTTATGGTAGTAAGGATGTCCCTGAGGGTTATTATCATACATTGTTTGTGGGTCAAACTACCTTTCCCATGCATGTTTTCACTTATGTGGTCCCGTCGATCAGTTCTGAAACATATTTGGCGGGTATTGGAGAATATCCTGATGCTACCCTTCCATTGCTCCCGAGTGACGATGTGAGCTTTGATATTCAAGGTAGTTATGTGGGAAGAGGAAGTGTTGATGGAGCGAAGGCTGGACAACCAGTCGTGTTCAACTTGGGACAGGATAAAGCTGTACTATTATCGTCCCAGAAAGTGTACCCTTCTCGTAAAGGTGTTGAAGATGATCAATCAAGCTGGTTTGTTGTTGACAAGAAACGCTATAATGTTCGCACAGAGGAACGCTTGATCAGCTTGCACAATACACATGATACCTCTGAGAAACTGGTCATTCTGGTGGAAAACCTGCCCAAGAGCAGTGATGATGATGTTTATAAAGTGGAGTTACTTTCTCCTAAGAAGGCGGAGTTACAAGTCTTGTCATCCACAACTGAAGAGAACATTGAAGCAAACCACAAGAAGCCTGCCGCTATCAGTCAACAAGACGAAAGTCAGGTGCTGATTGAAAGCGAATTCCTTCAAAGAGTATTGAAGCGTGAGCTCTCCTCCCACTCTTTAACAATCACTAACAAGAGGAATGCTTATCATTGCTCAAGCACGGGTAACATCTACTGGGCGGTATGGCTCAAGGCGGGTGAAAAGGTTGCTTTGTCATTCAAATATCAGATCACTGTGCCTGAGGCGAAAAGCAGTTATGATATTATTTAATTCTTCTTCTGTTGTTAAGACGATAAGTGATCGACACTTATTTCGTATTGAACGTTTCCTTACCCATTTTGCTTCATTAACTATTGTTCCTGTTGCATTCCTTCGATGCTACGGATGATGCATCCTTCTGCTTTGCCCCATATGCTTTGGATGGCCAGAATTCTAATATGCAGTTCAAATGGTCGCGCACCATGACATAAATTAACTTAAACTTTCACATTATCATATCGATTATCATAATGCTTTTCAAGAACATGTCACTATGTGGTTTATGCAACTCACACCCTGCTTCATCAAAGTAGTTTAAAATGGAGAGAAAAGGGAAGCAAAAGAAAAACACAGAACGTAAAGAAGAGGTAGGCGATTAATAAGACATCATCCAAGAAGGTTGAGTAGCTTGGGCTCCACGACCAGCTCCCTTCAACGCGTGACTACTCAACTCAGCTGCAGGCTCCCCAAAAGAGAACACTGTTGTAGCCGTGGTTGCCACGGGAGGATTGGTGAATGAAAAGTCAGGAATTAGACTTGCTTGATTTTCTTTCGACGACGATGTCATGCAGTCCAATTCAACTTCACATTCTTCCATATACTTATATAACGTTTCGAGCACATCCTCTGCTAATCCAGTCACATGTTTATCTTCACTTGTATATTGCAAATTCTCTAGAGATTCTGCAACATCAAGTTGAACAAGTTGTTTACCCACTATTCGTGGACAATGCTTAATCCAGACATTCAATAATTGTAAGGCAGCAAGTTGACAAAGTATTCCAGTGATATGCGGGGAAAGTAATAGTTTGACGACACAATATAAAGCGGTACTTAACTCCGCGGATAAACCATTCCCTTCAGAGTCCATATAGAAGGCAAGAGTGTGATCCGGATGAATTGGTTCAATAGCTAACAAGGCAGCTTCTTGCATCTCGTAATCTTCAGAGATAACAAAGTGATGCCATGCTGTCATATATTCTAACATGATGAATAAACAGAGGTCAATCTACTGGAATGATATGAAAGAGAGATGAATGAGATATCTTACCTTTGAAATATTTGTGAAAATACTGTTTTTGTTGTTCTTCCGTCGCAGTATTCAATACATAGGATAAGGTTCGAAGAGCTTCTTTAGCAATATATTTACTATACAACTCCAGATCCAATAAAGCAACTAAACGAGGAAGCAAGTTGTTAGTAGTCAATGTATGTTGTGCATAACTTTCATTGCCAGCACAGATATTTCCAAGACAACGTAGTAAACCTACAAGTCCTTCGTTATCACGCGGTTCAATGGCTGCACAAATGGAATCACTACTACGCTGACTTGCTGTTAGTCCTATTTCAGCACCATTGTAAGTAACTTCTGCTGCAAGTCTTTCACCAAGTTTCTATCACAATCACCATCACAATCCATTAGTCACACTAGATTGTCATAACCTATAATAGGAATGATATCATACCTCATAGAGCCCAAGTGAAAGTAGTCGGTCAAATAAGGTCTGATCTTTGGATGTTAAAAATGTGAAAATCCATCTCGCCATAGGAGCAATAGTATCATCTTCTAATCCACATAACCAGATCAATTGGCCCAATGCTTCTTGATTAAACTCTTCCATGTAAGGTACTTCAATATGTCCTCGTATCATATTGGTTAAGGACCAGAGAAGATTAGCAATAATATTAGTAAGACTACTATATTCTGAAGGAGCAGCAAGTTCGACACCAACTTCACACATGGTACGAAGATAGGTAATATATTCCAATAATAAGGTAATCATCTCTTGTGGACAACGTAATGCAACTAATTGTCCTTTACAACTATTACAATCAACCGCAATATTACCTAATGCCCAACATAATTGTGTTTTAATATCAGCAGTAGACGTTGTACTTCTTAATAAGATTAAAATAGAAGGGACCACAGCAAAGACTTGACTTGTTTGATCATGATCTCCTGATGCTATACAAGTAATACATTTCGCTGCTTGAAATTGTACAGTTGCTATTTCAGATTGTAGACAAGAGTTGAGAATAGCAATCAATCCTTGTTCTAGTAAAACTTGACTTCGTGCATTTGCATCTCCTGTGAGATAATGGCAGATATAGGCTAGATTATCAACAATTTCTGCTTTATTTGATGGTACTATTTGCAACTACAAACATCCAATAAACGTCAGTCAGTCAGTCAGTCAGTCAGTCAATCAATCAATCAATCAGTTATTCAGGTGAGATGACTTACAGCGGATAATAAAGCTAAACGATGTAAAGCAGTGTTCAAGTCACACGTTAATTGTTGAGTGTTATCACCACTACTATAGAGTATTCTCTTCTGATCAATGGCTTGCTCTCGATTCTTACGTCCTCTAGCTTCCCAGGCTAATCGTTTTTGATCTGCACTTCGCATCAATGAATCTCGCGACTTGTACTTACTTTTACGATTTTCACTCATTCTTGTACTAACAGAAGTCAATGATGATGGATTATAATTATCAGAAAGGAAGAAAAGAAGAAATGATTTTCAATTTATTAGTTTGCTTGATCACTCCTCTCAGTCTAGAGTTGGTTCCGATGGACTCCGCCCCCCAAGCAGTTCACAATCTTATTAAGTTAAGAGGAAGTGTGTGTGCTCTCTGCTGCTGCTGGTTGGGGAGTTAAGTTAAGCTGATTGGGTTTTGTGTTCATTTTCACTTGAAAAGTGGAATTCCAATTACCACAATTACCACTTCTGCTGCTTCCTTCACAATCAAATTCAACAACAACTGTCACTTGTTCTCCATCTCTCTCTCTCTCTCTGAAATATATATAATAATAATAATATGAGTGAATTCCCTCCAGCACTTACTAACAACTTATCCATCCTAACAGAAGATGAAAGAAAACTTGCTATTGCTTTAGTTGAAGAAGGACAACAAGGTCATCTTTTCATGGCATGGGATTCACCTGGTGTCAATGATGATAAAAAGCATGAAATGATGAATGATCTTCATGCTATGGAGAAAAGTATGGTGGGAGGTATGATAGGCTATCTCAAGAGAGCACGTCAACTTCTAGAAAACACGAATCTTAATCCCTTTGAAGGATGGACTCCTTCTCTACCTCATGGCGTAAGTCTAGCGAATCCTTACACTGAGGATTATCATCAATATGAAGAAGCTGGTATTGCACAGCTCTCCTCCTGTGGCTTTGTGTTGGTCGCAGGGGGACTAGGAGAGAGGTTGGGTTATCATGGGATTAAAGTGGAGCTACCTGTTCAAACTCTTACACAAGTCAAGTACTTGGAATTCTATTGTCAGCAAATTCTTGCCATTCAAAAGCGTTATGCCCCACCAGGCAAGATTCTTCCTTTAGCAATAATGGTGTCGGATGATACCCATGACAAGACGGTGGCTTTGTTGGAGAAATACCATGACTTTGGTATGGCACCTGGTCAAATTACTTTGATGAAGCAAGGTGAAGTGCCGGCATTGATTTCTAATCATGCAGAAATCGCCACTTCAGGACCTTACAAAGCGGAAGGAAAGCCTCACGGCCATGGAGATGTCCATGCCCTCATGCATTCCACCGGTACAGCTCGCCGTTGGTATCAAGAAGGAATTAAGTATACTATCTTCTTCCAGGATACAAATGGTTTAGCCTTCTTTACACTTCCTGCACTGCTCGGAGTCAGTGAGGTGTTAGTTTTGGAAGTAAATTCCATGGCTATTCCCAGAGTGGCCAAACAGGCCATTGGTGCCATTGTACGACTCTGTCATGAAGATGGTCGTGCTATGACAATCAACGTGGAGTATAATCAACTCGATCCTTTACTTCGATCTACGATCTCCCCTGAAGGAGATGTGAATGATCCTGTTTCCGGTATGAGTCCCTTCCCAGGAAATATCAATCAGTTGGTGTTTCGCTTGGAGCCCTATCTGGCGGTTTTAGAGAAAACTCATGGTTTGATGCCAGAGTTTGTCAATCCTAAGTACAAGGATGCAACTCGTACTACATTCAAGAAACCTACTCGTTTGGAGTGTATGATGCAAGACTATCCAAAGCTCTTGCCCAACGAAAGCAAAGTGGGCTTCACCAATGCTCCTGATTGGTTATGCTTCTCTGCATGTAAGAATAACTCAGCCGATGCTGCTGTAGCTGCCGCTTCCGGCATTCCAGCAGCATCCCCTTATACGGCAGAGTGTGCTCAATATCATGTCTACGCCGAACTGCTTCGCGGGTTAGGAGCAGAGGTGGAGGAGGGAGAAGAAGTGGAGATCTTGGGTGTAAAAGCCAAGCCTTCGCCTCGTATTGTCATTCATCCTCTCACGGCAGCCTTCCCGCATGAGTTGCATTCTTTGTTCCCTCATCCGGAGAACGTCGAGATCTCAAGTCGTTCGAGTCTTGTAGTGGAAGGGAGAGTCGTCATTGAGCAACTTTTTCTTGATGGCTCTTTGGAGATTCATGGCAGTAGTGGAGGGGAAGAACCATTGATTGTCAATATCTCGAAACAAGAAGCTGTTGTTAACGCTGGACATATTTTGCAAGTGCTGACAGGAAAAGAGTTGGATGAAGCGATGGAGGTGGATAAAATGCGTGGGTATCGCTTGTTCTGTCAGGAGAAGAAAGTCATTCGTGCACACGATGTGTCCACTGAGGGTGGTGGGGATGATCTTCCTCATAAATAAGTTCAGTCCACTTCTTTTTAACTTTTCATTTTTCTTGTTACGGCATTCTATATTGAGTTAAGATGCTGTCCTGTAGTAATTTTAGTCCGTTACTACTACTAAGTTAACATTAGTTAAGGAAAAGGGATAGATCCAGATTCTCAGTTATCTAGATGCGTGGGAAGGCAATAATAGTCGTGGCAGAGGGATGTCGATGTGTGGCAATGCAACAGAATTGCAGAAACAACGAGATGAGGAATATTGTCTTTTATATTGCTATCTTTATATTATGTCACTCTGAAGCATTTCGAAGACCTTTTCTATTGGCTAGAAAGTCAACTTCTTTAGCATTTTTTGCTCAACGACCAACAGGGGGTGATATCTTCCATGAAATCACTTCACTTCAAAATCTTCAAAATCGTCGTATAAAGACAATCCTTTTGCAATCTTTACTCTTTGGTGTAACACTAACGACAAGTCAATATGCTTCAGCCGAGACTCCTATATCACCAACACCCATTCCTACCCCTTCCACCACCTCAACGAGTGAACCTCTCTTAGACATATCAGGAAGTGTTCGTAAACGTGTCTTGGATGATCGCCAATATAAAGCAATTACACTAAAGAATGGTCTTCGTGTACTCTTAGTCTCTGATCCTGAGAGTAAACGAGCAGCTGCAGCTGTAGATGTTCACGTGGGGTCGTTTTCCGATCCTGTCAATCTACCTGGATTAGCTCATTTCTGTGAACATATGACCTTCTTAGGAACAAAGAAATTCCCTGATGAGGATGAGTTTACTAATTATCTTGCATCTCATAGTGGTGAAAGTAATGCATATACTGACAATGAAGACACTGTTTATGTAAGATGAAAATGGTTTTCTTTATATGAGAGACTAATGAATAATAATGTTCTTGTGTATGTTTATGTATTAGTACTTTGATGTCAATGCAGATGCTTTGGATGGAGCATTAGATCGATTTGCTCAATTCTTTATTGCACCTCTCTATACAGATGATGCAGTGGAGAGAGAGATTAATGCCATTGATAGTGAGCATAAGAAGAATATCAATAGTAATACCTTTCGAACTTATCAAGTAAGTTTGTTTATGTTTGTCGATGACTGTCTTGAATATTCTTCAATTGGTGTGGCTATGAGGAAAGCTTCAAATTGCTAATCTTCTCTCTGCAATGATAGCTTTTATTTATCAATAAGAAAGCTATCTTGATGTCATAGATGCATATCTGAGTCACTAATGTTTGTCTTGTCTTGCTATTCTCTCTATATGGTATTTGATTGTTTTATGCTATCCACGATCTCACTTTACGTTATTGTTGTTGTTGTTTCTGTGTTGGTTTGAAATGTAGTTGGAGTATGATGGAGCTAATCCAGCCCATCCATTGAATCGCTTTACCACTGGCACAAAAGATACATTATATACACTTCCATTACAACGTGGAGAAGATCCAGTACAAGCTTTAAAAGATTTCTTTCAACGCTATTATTCCGCATCGTTAATGACTCTCTGTCTTTACAGCAACCACAACCTGGCTGACCTCGAAGATCTTGCTAGACGATCTTTCTCAAATGTACCTATACGAAGTCAAAAGAATGATCCAGCTTTAGCTTATTTAGGTAAAGTAATTCCATTCTATGAAAAGGATGATGCTTTACTCTTAGAGATTGTGCCTGTGGGAGAGAGACGCAGTCTGACCCTTTCATGGCCTATCTGGATCTCTAACTTGACTTATGCGAAGGTTTTACAAGATTATAAGCCTGAAGCTATATTAACTGATTTGTTAGGACATGAAACAAAGGGCAGTTTACGTAGCTTATTAGTGGAGAAGAAACTAGTTAATAGCTTATCTGCTTTCGTAAGCACGGAGACAACTGATTTGCATGTCTTCACTATCTCTATGGATTTGACGGAGAGTGGGTTGACACAATATCAAGAGATTATTTCACATATCTTTGCCTATATTGATCTGATGAGACAAGAGATGATAAGAAAAGGTGATCTGCCAGATTACCTTATTCAAGAATATATGCAACAATCATTGATTTCATTTGCTTTTGGTGAGAAAGGTGAACCTGTTGATTCTGTCTCAACTTGGGTTGCTAATATGCAACGATATAATAGTTCAGAATATGTTACTGGAGGGAGAATCTTTGAGCGTTATGATCGCAATGTCCTCTTCAACTATCTGAACCATCTCTCCCCTCAACGACTGCGTATTATCTTAACAAGCAATACTCTAGCAAATCACACGATGGAGGTAGAAAGTTATTATGGAACACATTATAATAATCGTACTCTCCCATTAGAGACCACAAAGTGGCAGAGAGTGCGTGCAGAGGACTTCCCAGGTCTGTCCTTACCCCAGCCTAATGCACTTATTCCTAGAGACTTTTCTCTTCTTCACCCTAACCAACTACTTGGTCAGATACGAGAAGATGCTTTAAATGAACCTCCTAGTATGATTATGAACTCTGATCGTTGGAAGGTCTATCACAAAGTTGACAGAGTTTTCCGTGTACCTAAAGTATTTGCTGTCTTTTCTCTATCATTGGATCGAAATCTATTTGATGAAAACTTCTTGGTTCAATCAAAAATCTTCACAGGTTGTTTTGTAGACCACATCAATGAATACCTATATAATGCCCATTTGGCTGGTTTGGATTGGGAGATTGAGTTTACATCGAAAGGATTACAATGCATTGTGAACGGATTCCATGATAACTTCCATATATTTTTAGAGGAGATTATGAATAGTTTATCGACATTCAAGGCAAATCCTGAAGATTTCAAGAGACATTATGATATTGTACAACGTGATTTGGAAGGATGGCGAACACAGCAACCATACTCACATGCTGCTTACTATAGCCATTTAGCCTTAGAGACGTTGAACTTTCAAATTGAATCCTTGCAAAATAGCCTGAAAAGAGTTCAACTTGAGGATATTAATCGCTTCTTGCCAAGAATATTGAAAAGGTCATTTGGTGATGCCTTGGTAATGGGCAATATTGATCAAGAGAGAGCATTAGCGTTAATTGATGTGATCGACCGTGCTTTGCCTTTCCAACCATTAGACAATGAGAAAAGATCTAATCGAGAACTGGGATTACTGCCTATTACCTCCCTTCCTCTTCTCCAAGGGCAGGAAAGTGCCAATCTCAATAAAGCGAACACTGTTGTAGTTGATAGTGATGGGGTGGTAAAGAGCGTTTCCAATGAGGTAGTTGGTGCAAAAGAAGTTGTAGCAGGTTATCGTCTTCATCATCCCGAACCCAATGCAAACGATGATAATTCTGCTGTTACCTTCTACTTCCAGCTTCCTGCGATCCATCCTAACGTTTATGTCTACCTGGAGCTGCTACATGATATCCTGGAACAACCTTTTTACTCTTCTTTGCGCACTCAGCAGCAACTTGGTTATATCGTCTACAGTGGATTAAGTCCTAAAGATTGTTTGCATTCTTTGACTTTCACAGTACAATCTCCTGTTTTGCCTGTGGAGAAGTTAACTGCTCGAATCCATGCATTTCTTCGAGACATCGTGGAAAATATGTTGAATGATCTGACTGAAGAACAGTTAGAAGAATATAAATCGAGTTTGATTATTCGAAAATCGGAGCAGCCCAGGAGCTTATCTCGAGAAGCTAGTGAGATTTGGTCTGAATTGTTGCTGGCTATCGGATATACCAACAAGCGATTGGCTGTGGTTGAATCAGTTATTCGATCTCCTTCATATCGAGAAGTTTTCGGAGAGCAGAATTCGTTAGCATTCCCATTATTCAATCGTCCTAAAGCGGAAGCGGAGGCAGTGAAGGGTGTGACGTTGGAGAAACTGCAACGTTTTGTCCGAGAATTCATCGGAGAAAATGGCTCGCTTCGAAGGCTGTTGGTGAGTGAGATAGCCAGCCAGAAACCTCCTTCAATGACAGCCGTCACTGGAAGTTACGATGTGGAGGAAGAGGATGATGAACAAGATGAGGAGGAACGCGGGGCCCTAGCCACAGGTGAAGAAATTGAAGTTGATCTACCATTGCAACAAATTGACAAAGAAAGTGACTTTTTAAAGACTTTGACTTTACTTTAACTTTAGAGTATCGATTGTCTTTAATAATAGCACCATGCCACATGTTGTATTTGTTGTTTGTGTGGTCTTTTGTATCATAATATTCTTGTAAAGCAATTTACTATTCAATGGAATCATGATGTCCGTATTGAGTTAAAGGTGGTTTATCAAACCATATATCTCATCCATCTACTGTCACTGTGGTACCAATCAGTGTTGTACTGTAGCTGCAAGCATGTTAATAAACGGGTACAATGGTCGTAACAACAACTTGCATTGTTTGGTTGAATGTGACGTTGTTTCACATCCTTGTTCTGTGTGGGTGGGAATGCAAGGAAGAGAGCCGTTCGGCAGTGAAGTTAAAGTCCCCATGGCCGGTTGCTGTGCGAGCAACGCAAGCCGGGTGTGTGTGGGTGTTGTGAGTGTCCCAGCCAACAGAAGGCCAAAGAGGAGGAGGCACGGCGGCATGGCAACAGAGCAGCAAATTTTCAATGACCACAACGAGAGGTTATTAAGTAAAGACAAATAATTTTTTAAAGTAGGTTGTGTGATCGATTTTATAATCATCTAGTTCCTAGTACTAATATAATCAAGTAAGAATTAGATTGAAAATAATAATCATTCCTAGTGAAATAATTTCTTATAGCATCATTGATGTTTTCTTCCCGTTGAATGTAGGTAGACAATGAGTGATCAACAGTCCCAGCAGCAATATCTTTCCCATGATAATGATTATGGTGTTAGTAATGATAGCAAGATAATGTCAGATACAGAAGATGTGGCTGGAAAAATTTTCATTGGTGGCCTTTCTTGGCAAACCACTGAAGCCACTTTACGCTATTATTTTGAGAAATTTGGTGAATTATCCGACGTTGCATTAATGGTAGATAAGAGAACTGGTAAACCTCGGTAAGACCTTCTATTTTTATGTCTTAGTCTGTGAGATAAACTAATTCATGAACTTGCCAATCTACTTCAATCTTGTGTGTAGTGGATTCGGTTTTATTAAAATGAAAGATCCTGCAGGTAAGAACTTTCCACATATTCGTGCAACGTGCACCTTAGCTTAAATTAAGCTAGTTCCTAGTTATCATATAAGAGATGAACAGATACTGAGAGTAGCTCTGATTGTTGTTTTTGCTTTCTTGTGGTTTATTTATTTCTTTAGCCGCTGATGTAGTCATGGCAAATGAACATACGATTGATGGAAGATTAGTAGATGTTAAGAGAGCTTTACCAAGAGATAAGGCTCCTGGGCCAGCTAGGTGCATATTTCTTTTCCCAATCTTTTCCCGCATATGTAGTTCGTAATGTACCCTAGAGAACAGACTCTAACTAGATAGTAGTTAGATTCGGTATCCATTGGAGTAGAGAACTACATATGTTTACTCTAGGTCATTCTCATGTAGTTGTTGCTTGTCAATATGTGTTCTCTTAGATCGGAAGCCTGCAAAATTTTTGTTGGCGGATTATCCTCGGAAGTTACTGAGAAGGAATTTGGAGATTACTTCAGCAAGTATGGTGTTGTAAAAGATGCTGTAGTCATGGTTGATCGAAATACTGGAAGTTCGAGAGGGTTTGGTTTCATCACGTTTGAAAGAGAGGAAACTGTAGAGAAAGTCCTAAGCTTGGAGCATGAAATTAAAGGAAAATATGTTGAAATCAAGCGCGCTGAGCCTCGTGAAGCAATGTAAGGGATCCTGTTTGTTGTTGAGAAAATATGAGGTAACCCTCGCAACCTGAAATGATTAGGAGGCCAACTGGTGGTTATGATGGAGGTATGTATGGTGGCGGCGGCGGCATGGGAATGGGAGGTCGCAATGGTGGTGGTGGAGGTCGTGGTGGTGGCGGCAGATATGGTAATGGAATGGGACGTACTGGAGACAATTACGGTGCTGGTGGCGCCTACGGTTCGGGTGGAGCTGGAGGTTACGTCGGTGGAGTGCGCAACATGGGAGGTTATGGTCGGTATCCTGCTGCTGGTGGATACGCTGGAATGGCCTATCGCGGTGGTGCTGCTTATGCTATGCCTGGAGTTCCGACAAGTTATGGCTATCCCGCTGGTGCAGGGGGGATGGCTCCTGCTGCCACTATGGGTTACTATAGTAACAACATGTCTGCAGCAAATGGCGGTTATGCTGGTTACGGTGCCGCTGCTGGAGCAAGTCCGTCGGCTGGTGGTAATGTAGCGAATGCCTCTGGGTATGGTGGGGCTGCATATGGTGGAAGTGCCGGCACTACTGGCAGGTCGGGTGGTGAAAGCTATGCCAACCAATCTAGTGGTGGTGATTATAATGCAGGGGTCTCGCCCTCTGATGCCTCCAAAAGTTATGATACCAGTGCTCTCGCTGGTTATGCGAATGCTGCTATGCAAGCCCGCGCTCAACCTTACGGAGGTGCTTACGGCAGTACTCCTGCGGTTGCTGGTTATGGAAGCTATGGCTATGGTGGACAAATGGTAAATGGTGGCGGCAGTGGTCGTGGAGGTCCTGTCACTGGTGCTGATATGTCTGCTCCTGCTGCAGGAGCTGGAGGTTACCCTGCTGGCGAGGCAGGCTATGGTGCTTACCGAGGTCAAGGCGCTGCTCAAGGACGTGCTGACCGTAGTTATCGTCCTTATTAACCATTTCTTCATGAAAATTAAAGCGCATCATGTTTCTGACAATAGCACCAGTAAATTATTGTTCACTAACTTTACTTTGCTTCTAATTACTCCAAACATTTGTCTAATTAGAGTTAGCAGCTTGTTCGTGATGTAATTCTGTGATAATACCATTCCGCATCCTCTACGTTGACGTATCATTGGTGAAATTCAATTGGAGTTAGGATGTGTAAACAGAAGACTTGCCGTATGGTTGTAGGTAAAAACAGGTAAAATCCTTCTTGTCATTAGGGTGGTCCAAGGCCATCATTGCCATCACTATCTAAAGGTGGTAAAAGGTTTGCTATAGACTTTATTTATCCACACTACCTCAAAATCTGCGTAACTTCTATGAAATTTACTGGAAGTGGAGCGAGTGATTCACCTTTCGCATTAATAACCTGCTGTTTACCTAAATTTCCATTTTGTTGGAATGACGGAGATGAGCGTGGAAAACGCGTTTCACATGCATGCCCACAACCGAAGGTAAAAGCAGGTAAAATCCATCTTGTCATTTTCTGACAGAGTTTTACCGTATTTTACCGTGCGGGCACCTCATCTTTCCTTCACCTCGCGCCATCATCCAATGCAAAAGAACCTCAAGAACAACATTGTCTTGTTCCATTTCAACTCCCAGAAGCAGTTGATACAGAACATTTTCAGGTTTGAAAAGATATCGTTATCATCATGAATGAAGAAGAGCCACCAGTTGCGTTCATTGATCTACCAACCAGTGATCATCCCTCATCATCATCATCATCATCACCAACACCAACACCACCAGTAAGTCCAAGTCCTCCAGATGGAGGTTATGGATGGGTTGTTGTCATTGCTGCTTTCTTTGTTCATATCTTCGTTTTGGGGAATATTTACAGCTTTGGTGTACTTTATGCGGAATATATTGATGCCTTTGATTCCAATAAGGCCGTTATGGCCTGGGTAGGCTCTATTGGTGTTTGTATTATGGGTGCCTTGGGAGCATGGACTGGTAAGTTAGCTGATCGCTATGGTAATAGCTATATTGTCTTTCTAGGCGGTGCTCTTGTTGGTTTGGGCTTTCTAATCGCTTCTTTCTCTAAGGAGGTCTGGCATCTTTATGTGACTGAAGGTGTCATTGCTGGAATTGGATATTCTTTTGCATTCGTTGCTGCTGTATCAGTTGTTGGTCAATGGTTTTCCAGTCGTCGTGGTGTTGCTGTAGGTATTGCAGTCGCAGGATCAGGTGTGGGTCAATTTGTCATGTCTCAAATCACACGAATCTTAATTGCTGATATAGGATGGAGAGGAACATTAAGAGTATTAGCCTTGATTAACTTCGTTGGCTTGACTTTATGTTCTCTCGTTATTCGTCGCTTTTTACCTTGTGTAGAATCGATTTCATCAGAATCATGGATAGAGTTCTTTTATGATTGGAGGTTTTGTTTTCTGTATGTTGCGATCTTCTTCAATACATTGGGTTTGTATATGCCGTATACATATATACCTCTCTATGCTGAGAGATATGGTGTAAGTTCTTCAGATGGTGTGCTCATCCTATCCCTTGTAGGTTTGTCAAGTGCCTTAGGAAGAATTGCATTGGGTGTTAGTGCAGATTGGTTAGGCAAGCTCAACATGCTTAAACTCTGTATGTTGGCATCAGCTATCGCTACCTTGTGCTGGATGGCTTGCAAAGACTTTGCTTCAATTTTAGTCTATGGCTTAATTTTTGGGTTCTTTGCAGGTGGTTCAGTGAGTTTGATTCCAACTGTCAATGCAGAACTCTTTGGTATCGAGAAGTTGAGCTCTATAGTAGGGACAATGATGACCGCTACTGCTGTTGGTGCTTTGCTTTCTGCGCCAATTGGTGGTTTTCTCTATGATGGAACAGAAAGTTACTTCGCATCCATTGCTCTGGATGGGACTTTTCTCTTCTTGGGATTTGCATTTACCCTACCTGTACTAGACAGTCACAAAAATCACCACCATCATCATCATCACCATCATACGCATGATATCAAGGATGGTGATCATTCCACTGATTATGAGAGTTTACGTGTTGATATTGATTTGGATCATCCTCAAGTTAATGAAAGCAGGAACGAAGCTAAGGTCTTGCTGTCCATGGAGATCGAAGAGAACAATGGTATTATCTCTCATAGCAACAGAAGTAGTAGGAGTGATAGTAGCAATGATAACAACTCTGATGATGGTGTTTTCGATGAGATGGAAAGTGTTCTGAAGGAAGGATTGGATGGTCTCGTTGTTGCTGATCGAAAAGGTCATGTGTATGAAATGTTATAATATCTCTTATAATCATTGTTCATGGTGATCAGAACAAACATGATATGAGCCCCTATGTGGACTTGATCTTTAAACAAAAGACCTAGTCACATTAATTAGTTAAGCTCCATGAGCATGTTGTTATTATTATTGTTGTTATTTTTATAATGTCTTGAACAACAGTTATTGTGTAGATTGAATTTATGTGGATTGCGTTCTGTTCTGCTGTAGTCTTGATAATTGGCAATCGTGTAGACTTTCTGCAAATCGTAGTCTCGCATGGATTAGAGAATGTTCAGCTTCTGCTGTTCCTATTCTCTGGTTGCTAGACCATTACTAAACGATTGTGTAATGATAAACAGTGATCAATGTGAATAACTCATTGTGCAGATATTTGCGCTGATTTGAGTGACATCATTCTGCTAACCTCATATTGATTTATGCATCAAAAAGCGAAAAGAACAGACGATGTGAATAATAGCAGCATATTCATATTAATTAGATGATGATTCAGCAGTCTATAAACCTTTATTGAAGAAGGTGAGCCTAGTTCATTCTCATCTTGAAACAACTTTCTCTGACCTACTGACCTTTCCATTCCTTGACTTTTCTATACAATTAGGACTCACTCTATACAATGTCGTGCTACAAATAACTCTTCTTAAGCATTGTAGCGTAACAAAACACCAGCAGAGCCTAAAGCAAAGCCACGATTCTCTCCAAAGAATTTCACACGATAAAGATTTGTTGGGAAATCCTTGGCATCGTCCACGAAGCGGAAGTTCTTTCCTCCATCCGTAGACTCAAACATCACACCTGATCCACCCACAGCCCATACATTGTCAGGTGTTCTCCAAGCCAGATCGATAATTCCATATCCACCTGAATTGATCTTACTCTCAGTAAAGAGTGTTTCGAGATCGAGACGACTCAAATCGGGATTGGGTGGAGTTAAGAGAAGAGCTCCGCCATTCAATGACATCCAAACACCTTTGGAAGCATCATTTCCAACAAATCCCATATTTTGAATACGACGAGAGGATCCACGATTATGAGGAATCCAATATTCTTGTCCAGGTTGCCAAGTTAAAAAGAGATTTCCACGAGAAGCAATGGCAAGGTAATTTCCATTACTATCTCGAATATGATTAGCCAGTTTGCCAGTGAAATAAGAGGCACCTGTTGTTCCTGAAGAAGAGACACGGTTTAAGGTCGCATCAATGGTTTCTTTGACAGAAGCTTTCCAGTTTAATCCACCATTGGAGGTTGTGTAGATGGCTCCCTGAGAAGTGATCATCTCTGCAGTGCCAGCTCCTGTAGCAAAGATTCCCACAGGATCACCTGGAAGCTTAGGTGAAAGAGGAATACGTTCAAATCCTTTCCCTCCATCTTTGGAGTGGAGCATAATAGAAGGCTTGCCTACAATCCATCCCTCCTATTGAAAATCAACACCATCATATAAGATGCAATGTTGAAAAGTTGGATAAACAGGAAGGTTCTACTTACCTGATCCTTCAAGGAAGCAACTTGGAAACGATAAGTGATCTCTTCTTCAGCATCTAAGCTGGTGAAGGATCTGGGTACCCACTTGTTTCCACCATCGAAGGTCTCAAAGAAAGTGCCCTAGAGAATCATTCAGAATAAGTCCTATTGTTAAAAGCCTTCGATGATACTGACTTACCCTTGCACCTACTAGCCATCCATGGTCAGGATTGGCAGGATCAAAGGAGATGTCGAAGAGTGTCTCTTTGACAGGTAACTCCACTGCCACCCATGACTTCTTCCCTCCTTCACCAAATGCACGAGCACCAGAACGAAAGAGTAAAGTACTTCCCAAAGTAATCGCTCCAACTTTAGCAGCGTTAGTAATAGATTGAGTGAGGTATTGCTTAGCAGGCAAGGCGTTGGCAGAAGTTTCGGGAGACAATGCCGCCAGTGCACTTCTCCAACTAACAGGTAGAGTGAATAGTAATGACGTTAAAGAGAAGTAAGTCTATGCATAACTATTCTGATCATGAATGAGGATACCTTGTTTTCTTTCCAGGATGATGCATTAACCATCCTTGAACAGAAAGCATTAGAAAAAAGCATAAAATCAAGAAGGCTTTCATTGTTTCAAACTATTGAGTGAAAATCAGAGGATGCAAGATCAATATGATTGCTAAATAGAATAGTAAGGTATAGTCTAATAGAATAGCTGGTAGGATAATGTATTATCTGGTGCTCTTGTAGTAGTCAACTAGTTTACTTGATAGCAGATCTCGAAGGTGAAGTGGCAGCAAACCGCAGCAGTCGCTGTGCCAGGCAGTGCCACTGTGTGTCTGTGCTGTGCTGTGCTGTGCTGGTTTGGGTCTCTCTGACCTGGTCTGCTCTAAACAATTGACTGCTGATGCTGAACACACACACAAGTGGATCAACATTGTAATGGACCTACTACCATACTGCTGTACTAGAACAAGAATAAAATGTCATTAACTAAATTCATTATTAGAAGGATATGATACAAACACCAATAAAAATAACCACATAAGAGGTTATGAATCAAAAAGATTCGGCGGGGGAATCCGGGAATTTCTTAGCAACGAAGGCTGGGTTCGAACCCGGGACCTCTCGCACCCAAAGCGAGAATCATACCCCTAGACCAATTCCCCGCGTTGATGACGACTCAATCATAATGAATATAATGTCTTCTAGTTTGTGATAGAACAAGAATGAAACCAATTTCTGTTAATTGAATTAAATAAACCTTCCTTGTGTATCATTAAAAAAAAAAACTAAAAACATATCAAGAAATGGATGGTGTACCCAAATCAATGGTTCAAAAGCGAGCACGTCATTATAATGAGACCAAATCTCTCATCGCTTTGTCTTTCATCATCTTTGGCACTTGTTTTGCCTTTAGTCTCATTCTCCTCTGGCCACAGAGTCTACTCGTCACTATCTTTAATAGTCGTCTAGCCTATAAAGTCATCCTAGATAATGAAGATTATTATACCTGTGATAAAGATTTTATCTCCTTTGTAGTAGATGAACCAACAGCTGACTATGCGATGCTGTCATTCTATGTCTTCAACTACTCCAATGCCTATGAGGTCATGGAAAGTGGTGATCTACCAGTTGCTACAGAGACAGGTCCCTATGGCTTTGTTAAGAATAGCTATCGTTATGACGTGGTGTTCCCAGGCAATGACTCGACTACATTAGTCTATAAGGAATTCTCTTATCTGACACCTGTAACAGATGGAAATATCTGTGAAGCAATGTTCTATCGTTTACAATCAGATTATGGATCAGATAGTCCATGTTCTGGTACAACTTGTCAATGTAAAGATATTGATAGTATAATTACGATTATTAACCCATTATTTCTAAGATTACAATATGAAGAAACACCTTATAATCTATTAGCTCATTGGTCAGTTGAAGTCTATCAGACGATTAAAGATTATCTAAATGAACCATTTACTGAAGCAGTTAAAGCACATTTAGTCTCTGAAGCATTAAAAGAAATCTATTATTTCCGTCTTCATATGCATGCTGGTGATATCTTTCTAACAGCTTATCAGACGTTATTATCATATAATTATACTATACAAGAAATGGCTACTTGGAAATCAGTACCTGTGTCAAAATGTGGATTAAGTATCTATGGTATTAATCAATGTCCTTTTACACCTTATGTAACCTTTCAATCATTAAAGAATAGTTCATTAGGTGATAGTAACTATCCTTCTTTATCATTCTTATTTAATGCTTCAAATGATTTTGCCTTAGTTAATACAAGTTATGGTTTACCACGTTGGATGGGATTAGTTTGGTTATATGGTCTAATTGAAGTAAACAGTGAAAAAGGATATACTATGGCAAATACATCTGATTTACAAGTTACAAAAGAAGAGTTTATTCTAAAGTTAGGTCAAGTAGCATTTCAAACTGAGACATTAACATCAGCACAAGAAACAGGTTGTAATATTGTTATTAAATCAATGGCAACATGGTTAGCAAAATTCTATTTATCACCTTATCGATTTAGTGTGAATAATATTGATCGATTATATAATGAAATTAATACAACTTATACACCTGTAATATGTGCACCATTTGGTGAAAGATGTATCTATCAATATGGTTATTTACAATATCATGCAGGTTATAGTTTATTTCCATTAAATAAAACATTAATTTATGCTATTTTTGATGTTGCAACAGAAGTGAATACAGAATGGAATAATTTATATAAAGATGTGAATGCACCAAGATGGTATAATGTCTATCTCTATTATCATCATATCTATTTACATAATAATGAAAATAATGAAAATGATTATAAATATTTAAATTGTACTAATTATGGTGATACTATAACAGATGCTACCTATAAACAACCTGCTGCATTATATGGTTCATATCATGGTGTTAATGCAGTGAATACCACTCTCTTATATAACTTATATAAGAAAGCTACAACAGAAGAAAAAGAAATATTTTTCAATTTAGCTACTAATATTTCTATCTTAGCTTATGATATCTATCGTAATACATCCAATTTCCATGATATGTTTACAATACGTTATATTAATAAATATAAAGATACCAATCTATCACATATTTTCACTATAAATGATTTTAGTGAATTAGGGATAGCACAATGGGCAGGTGGATTTATAACAGATGCTTTAGCTTCTGTTAGATCAGTTAAAATGTTTAATCGTAATGGAATGTGGAATTTTGGATTATTAAAATATTATAATTATTATTATGAATATGCTGCTTATGCTATCTTACAAGGATTTCCATATGCATGGATTTATAATTTAACAGAAGCAAGACAATTATTAAATCTATTAGCACAAAATGATACAAATGGATTTGAATTTCGTCGTCATATAATGTATCGTGGTTCAACATTAATAGGTGATGGTAGTTATTATGTGAATAAGATTGGTACAAAAGGAGAAGTTGCTTTTACACGTGAATCAAATTTTGCTGATTTTTCATGTGATGAAAATGTAAATAATGCTATGGTTTGTAATATTATTAATGAAAAAGTTAATTCAAGTGCAGCTCAATGTGCTCAAGTTCAAGCTTTATATACAACTTGTGAATATCAATCAACATTTGCTGATAATGCTTGTAAGTTACTACCTCTTTTTCCTTCCTTTATTGTAAGTGATATTGTATCTGACCGTCTGTCTGTATCTGTGTGTGTGTGTCTGTGTGTGTGTGTATGTGTGTGTGTGTATGTGTATGTGTGTGTATGTGTGTGTGTATGTGTATGTGTGTGTATGTGTGTGTGTGTTTGTGTGTGTGCGTGCGTGTGTGTGTGTGTGTGTATGTGTGTGTGTGTGTATGTGTGTGTGTGTGTGTGTGTGTGTGTGTGTGTGTGTGTGTGTGTGTGTGTGTGTGTGTGTGTGTGTGTGTGTGTGTATGTGTGTGTGTGTGTGTGTGTGTGTGTGTGTGTGTGTATGTGTGTGTGTGTGTGTGTGTGTGTGTGTGTGTGTGTGTGTGTGTGTGTGTGTGTGTGTGTGTGTGTGTGTGTGTGTATGTTATGTCTGTATGTGTGTTTCAATGTATGGTGTGAATAACAGGGATTGATGTTGACAATTGTGTAGAATTTGAAACCTCAACGACTAGTTCTGGTACTGGTGTACAATGTGATAGTGATGAAGTCTATGGACATACTCATCCTTATCTTAAATCACGTGGTAATGTTATATTTCAAATGATTTATTCTATGACAATTAAAATCATTTTATGGGATAATCTATGGTGTACACCAAGTTATGTTAATATTGAAGCAGGTATTAATATTAATAATAAATGTACTTATGATAAAGGTGGATTATTTACAACAACAACATTAAAGAAATTATTATTTTATGGTTATCATGATGCTTCTTTATTAAAATATCTTGATCATAAATATTCTCTTAATTATAATATTTCATTAGAATGTGTTAATCATGCTTATGATCTATGTGGAGTGAAACAATATCGTTGTGATGAACAAGGCGTCAAGTTAATCTTCCCTTCTACTACTACTTCAACATCAACTTCAACATCAACTACTACATCAACTACCACTACCACTACCAAGCAGCAGTTCATCTCTCGTTATAATGTAACTAAAATGGATGAATATTTTGCACCTTATTTCATTGTAACTAATACAGGTTTAATGTTATGGCCATATAGTATGAATAATACAAAAGCTAAAATTGCTCAAAATATTATTGCTAATCTTAGTCAACAAGGGAATACTTTTCAAATGGTCTATGAAGGATTTAATATAACTTCAACAGAAGAGTCAACTAACAACTATCAACTCTATTATCATGATTATCTTATGTATTATAGTAATATTACATCCTTTGTTCAACTCTCTAATATTATTTGGTCAGCTTTTCCAGCATGGAATGATTATAATGAACAACAACAAGAAAACAAAGCATTTTTACAATATTATCAATGTCAAAATCGTATCTTATTTGGTAATATTAATCAATTTACAAATTGTGAATATACATTATCAACAGGACGTGATGAATATAATAAATTAATGATTTTATTAAAATATTATGGTAATCATACAATTTATCCTTTTTATAATACGAACTATACTACCTCCTTTAACACCTCCTCTTCTACCTCGACTACAACTACCATTGACTTTACACATTTACAAGAAGTGAATCCAATGAAAGTACAAGATATTATAAATGGATCTATCTTAAATAATCAATATCAATCCTTCTTATATAAAGGATTTAATGATTATCCTTATAGTTATAATGGATTATCTAAAGGTATTCAATATGATAGTATGATATCTCCTACAATCTTTAATAAGATATTTGGATTATCCTTTACGATGTCACAAGAAGAATTAGATTTTGCTTTTCAACGTGATCTCTCTCTAACAGCTCCTTTTTCAACTGGATCCATTACTACTACAGAGACGATAACAAAGCAATTCCCATTATCAGGAAGAAGATTTACTGAAGCAATGTCATCATGGACTAAATATCGTAATCGTGCACGTCCTTTAGATGTCAATGGTATGCCTTATACCATTCCTAAAGCTTTTGCTTCTATTCAATCATTAACAAACTTCCCTGTTTTCATTGGTAAGATGATCGTCTCTCTCTCTCCGTCTCTCTCTCTCTGTCTCTCTATCTCTCTCTCTCTCTCTCTCTCTCTCTCTCTCTCTCTCTCTCTCTCTCTCTCTCTCTCTCTCTCTCTCTCTCTCTCTGTACTCATTAATGATCATGCTTCTCTACGTTGTCTGTCTGTCTGTGTTGTTGATATGTTGTTGATGTGTGTATGATAGAAACACCTAATAGCTATGGAAATGCCTTATGGGGTGGAGTTGAATATGCTTTGATTCGTGGCACTACACAGAATGAATATGCTCAACGAACTTTCATTGATTATGATCCTGTCTCAGGAAGAGCTTATCGTGCTGCTATTCGAAATCAGGTTCACATAAGATACACTTGAAACTAATTTATACCTGTATTGCTATAGTCATGCCTAATGATCATCTGACTTGTGTGTGTGTGTGTGTATGTATGTATGTATGTGTGTGTGTGTGTGTGTGTGTGTGTGTGTGTGTGTGTGTGTGTGTGTGTGTGTGTGTGTGTGTGTGTGTGTGTGTATGTGTGTGTGTGTGTGTGTGTGTGTGTGTGTGTGTGTATGTGTGTGTGTGTGTGTGTGTGTGTGTGTGTGTGTGTGTGTGTGTGTGTGTGTGTGTGTGTGTGTGTGTGTGTGTGTATGTGTGTGTGTGTGTGTGTGTGTGTGTGTGTGTGTGTATGTGTGTGTGTGTGTGTGTGTGTGTGTGTGTGTGTGTGTGTGTGTGTGTGTGTGTGTGTGTGTGTGTGTGTGTGTGTATGTGTGTGTGTGTGTGTGTGTGTGTGTGTGTGTGTGTATGTGTGTGTGTGTGTGTGTGTGTGTGTGTGTGTGTGTGTGTGTGTGTGTGTGTGTGTGTGTGTGTGTGTGTGTGTGTATGTGTGTGTGTATGTATGTGTATGTGTGTGTATGTGTGTTAGGTGTCAATACGAGTGGATGCCAATGCCTTATTACAAAACTTGATTTCTTCTCAATCTCGTTGTACTCCTCCTTCTAAAGCCTTTGCCCAATCATCTGGTTATGGTTGCTTTGCTTATATTCCTCTCTTATGGATTGAAGATGCTCGTGTTATAGACAAGGCAACACTTTATCAATTCTATGACCATTACTACACTCGACCAGGTACTACCTACTTACCTACCGTGTGTTGTGTTTATGATTGTCTGTTGTCATACACTGACTTGTATGTTGTATGTGTGGCAATAGCTCGTGGACAAACACTCACAGTGGCGGGTATTGCCATTGGCGCTATCTTAGTTGTCCTGGGGGCATGCTTTTATTTCTCTGAAGCTTATCGGAGCAGACGGTTCTATTCTCGTGTATATGTTGATTAATGAAGACTATCAACTCAGACTCACTCTCTCATTAGTATACTGGTTACCATCTTCTCTCTCTCTCTATCTCCCTCATCACTATTGTAGACTAAACATACAGTATAGTGGAAGATTACTGTATGATTTGTAGATATTGTAAACTATTGTAACTGATTGTAAGTTAATATAGAAGTTAACAACAACAACAACAACAACCTGTAGAGCAGTCAAATTAGATCAGACAATAATCCTTCCATTGTTCCCTTTCATGGCTATTTATGAAAGTCTCAACGTTAAAATCTTAACCTTCGTTCTATAGCAAGATAGTATCCACCTCGTCAGATCTGGCTGTTTGGCCGAGCGGTTAAGGCGAGAGACTAGAAATCTCTTGGGCAATGCCCGCGTAGGTTCAAATCCTGCAGCAGTCGAAACTTTTTGATTTTGACAACAACAGCAACACCTTTTGTTGTTGACTTTTCCTTTCTATGCCTTGTGGTAGATAAGCTATTTACTGTAGACAGACTACTAGGTCTTCTCTCTTATACTCTGCTATCTTTCATGTTCCCTATTCAGTGAACTAGAAGATGATATGGTGTTTTGGTTTCCTACAGATGCTTCCCTCTTGCTGATGGTTTTGGTTGACCTTATTGCCTTACAGAGACAACTTGGTGTTATAAACAATGGAAAATGCAGTATGCAGTATGCAGTGAATGTGAGAGGTTGTAAAGGGTTCATGGCTTAATTTCCCCATACTACAATGTCCAGGTGTCTCTCAGCCTCCATGAGATAGTTTTGTGGACAGAAGTCGTCTGTCTGTGTCTCCACTTTTGCAGTCCATTAGTATTCTAGAGGATGGATTGGATGGTGATAAATGAAAAGAAAGAGAAGATCTTCGCTCCTCTTCTTGTTGTTCTTTCTATCTCGTGACCACCACCTCATCTACCTCATCTACCTCAACCTGCATGTTCTGTCCTCATTACAGGACAACACTACCTCCTCTCCCATTCTCATCTCCCTGGCAATAAGAAGGAGTGAGTGGTGGATGTGGAGAGCCATCCGCCAAAAGTCTGTGTGGATGATATTGTCTAACAAACCGTACCTATGCTATACCAGTGCAAGGTGTTGTATTGACTGTTTCTTCACTTACTTTTCACTTAGCAATGTATGAACTTAGAGATCAATATATAGTGCAAAAGTAAGAGTAACCAATGACCAAATAGCTTAATAACTGTTTTACCATCACCACATCGGATGACACTATGATTGGTGGATATTATCCACATACTAACAATCTATTCACCTTCTAGTCCACTGAATAGGGAGAGAAGACCTAGTAGTCTGTCTACAGTAAATAGCTTATCTACCACAAGGCATAGAAAGGAAAAGTCAACAACAAAAGGTGTTGCTGTTGTTGTCAAAATCAAAAAGTTTCGACTGCTGCAGGATTTGAACCTACGCGGGCATTGCCCAAGAGATTTCTAGTCTCTCGCCTTAACCGCTCGGCCAAACAGCCAGATCTGACGAGGTGGATACTCTCTTGCTATAGAAGGATGGCTAAGATTAACACCTTGACGAGAGAGAGATTGTTGAAGAGAACAAAGAAGATACCCACCACACAGGAAGGGACTAGAGAATTATCAACAGTCTGATTCTGATTTGAAATAAGATTTAGTAATAAGTTTGATGATGGAATCTGATTGGTGGACGTCTTCTCTCTCTCTTCTTGTTCTATCAGATCGATGGATATTCACTTTAGGTACCTGGGCAGTCCATATGCTCACATTCTGGGTGTTCAATATCCTCCTCTCTATCTGTTACTCTTACTCCCTCTGGCCTGAAAGACGTATTCAGAAAGGTGCTATGCCAACGAAGACACTAATCCAAGAGACTCTACGCCACCTCCTTGTCAACCACCTCCTCGTCTTCCCCTTTGCCCTCTATTACCTCTACCCACTCTATCAATCCTTTGGTATGGAAGTATATCAACCTATTCCTTCTATCTGGATTATCTTAAGAGATCTAATCATCTCTATGGCTATTAATGACACACTCTTCTATTGGAGTCATCGTCTAGCACATCATCCAGCTATCTATCAATATGTTCATAAACAACATCATCGTTATCATCAATCAATTGGTATTGCTTCTGAATTTGCTCATCCTGTAGAAGATCTTCTATGTAATCTCATCCCTACACTACTGGGCTGTCTAGTCATGGGGTCTCATGTTGTCACTCTCTGGCTATGGATCTTCATACGTATCTATGAGACTGTAGATGCACACAGTGGGTATTGTTTTGCTTGGAGTCCTTTCCATGCTATTCCTCTCTTTAGTGGCCCTACAAGACATGACTTCCATCACAGTGCTAATCTTGGATGTTTTGGATCTTTTACAATCTTTTGGGATACTATCATGGGGACTGATAGAGACTTCTTACGAGCACAAGATAAGCAACAAGAGAAGGAGAAGGAGAAGGAGAAGGTCAAATAACGAGGATATCTAGCAGAGGTTAATTAAGATGTATAGTATACAGTATAGCTAGCCCACTACTACTACTACTACTACTACAGTATACAGCAGACTTAGTTAAGGAAGAAGCCTAGACTAGTAATAACCATTAATTGAACTAATTCTTGGAATATATAGTAGTAATAAAACCTAATGAAATAATGAAACTTTAGTATTCTTATACAGTAACAATGATATAACTTGATGTACTTTAGTATTGTGACCAGACTAGAGACTGCCTGGCATTGTGTAATAACTTAAAAGAGACGGAGAAGAATTCTATTCTATTGTTATTGTTATCATATGTTCAAACAGTAGTCATTCTTTACAGTATACCTGCTTCAAGGTAATAACCCTAACCGTATATTGTATATATAAGGTAATGAACAGCAGGGAATTATGTAATTCCTCTAAATTATGAAAATGCTTAACTGGGTTAAATGGTCATCTGTTCAATATCTATGATAAGAAAGAGAACAATCATGAAATTCATAATGTTGATTTGACTATCAGCTATATAAATCATGTTATCATATTCAAAACAATAGATAATATTTTATATCTTGGTTGGAATTGTCAAAAAACGTGGAACTTCTTCTCTAATTATGCGTGTCATCCTTGCACAGGGACCATGCTAATCTTCTCTGTATTTGTTCCAATTTTACTGATGACCCGAAGGTCAAACGTGACAGACACAAATTGCCTATAGAAAGTACAATTGAATACATGGCTTTCTCTCGCATAATAATATGAATAATAATAAGAAGAAAAGAGATTGCAATATAGAATAGAAATGAAGAATATGAAGTGATATTGCATCTTGGATTTCATTTTTTATAGTTTTTTTCTTTGTTTGTTTTCTGTGTTCTTCAATCAATAGATCTGGATGAAGAGTAAGAGGAAGTCGAATCGATGAGAAGAGGTTGGTGATGATGCTATGGTATGGTGTGTATGAGAAGGAAGAGACCAGCAGGGTATGGTAGGTGGTCTGCTTTATATAGTGGTTATTATAAGTATTGTCATTTCCTTCTCTTTCTAGTCTAGACCACAAGACAAAATATGACAAATGTCAGCATGTCTCTCTTTTCCTTCTGTCTATGACATAGAACACAGTCAGTCAGTCAGTCAGTCCTACCGGTAATACTGTACTGTCATCATCCTATTATATGTGATTGAATAAGAAAGAAGTGACATATCATAGAATAAAGACCGTAGTTAATTAAACTCTCTCTCACACACACAAGCAGATAGACAGAGGAGACACAGATAACAGACAGATGACAGACAGACAGCTACAGTGCTGGTCCTGGTGACTGACTGTCCATCATCTTCGCCCTCTCCTTGCTTTCCTCTTCCTCTTCTTCCTGTGAAGAAGGAAGGGGTGGAGGTGGTGGAGGAGTTTCTGACTGGCTACTTGAAGTCTGTCTGCTAGGAAGCAAGTCACTTCGCTCAGCTTCACCTTGTTGTTGGTGTTGTTCGCCTATCAATGGGATATCATGCAGAGAGATAGAGCGAAGCAGTTTGGAAGAAGGAGAGCTTTCCATTGGAAGGAGAGGATGAACTGTCACGGACTCACTGGAGGTCACTAGAGCCTCGTTCTCCTCCTCTTCTTCTAGCAGCTCTCCCTGTGTATTAGACTTGGCAGCACTACTTGAAGACGACCGATCGAGAGAGAGCAAGGCACTTTCTTCTTTCCCAGCATTGTCATTGTCCGCCACTACTTGACCTGAGGATAGTTCCATGGAATCCTTTGGACGGTCAGTCACATGGGGTTCAACTTGGTCATTAACTTGAGATAGAGTCTGCTGGACTTCACTTTGAAGACTATCTCCAATTGAAACTCCTTCTCCTTCTCCAGCCCCAGGGAGAGGGATAGGGACAGCAGAGGGAAGGATATCTTCACATTCTTCTTTCTCCACCTGATCCTCTCTCAACAAGGTATGAGACAGTTCATCTACGACTATAGATTCAGAGTCAACAACAGCTTCCTCTGATTCCATTATCATATCTTTCTCTTCAGGTGGTGGAGACGGAGGCGGTGGCGGGGGAGAAGAGGCGGAGGTCTCATGAGATAAGACAGTCGTCGCTCTTGTCTCTCCCATCATTATCTCTTCCAATTCTTCTTGTTCTCTCTCACTGTCATTCGTGGTAGCTAAGGCAGTAATTGTATGATTTTCGTTTATTCCTTGCTCGTTATCAATGACCATGTCAGGAGGAGGAGGAGGTGGTGGTGGCGAGGGAGATTGACCGTCAAGACCATTTGCTTCTCGATCCGCCACCTCGTCAGTCTGCTGATCTTGTTCACTTGTCCAAGCAGTCTCACATTCAATAGATAGCTCTCCTTCCACCTCTTCCATCAAAATCTTATTACGACTTGACTCTGTCTCTCCATCCCAATCATCGTCTGCTTTCTCTGACGTAATAGTCGTGGATTGCACATCATCATCATTATCATCATCATCCTTCTGTTTTGGTGATGAGAAGAAGTCACGGTCTACAGGATCAGCATGATCATCAACCTTCTCTTCATCGTTATCAACAACATCAACTTCCATGCTTTCATCCATCATGACATCATCCATTTCCTTTATTATCTCATCTTTTATCAATTCTATTTGTTGTGCTGCAGCTTCTGCTTCTGTTACATTGTTGTTGTTGTTGTCATCATCATCATCATCTTCTTCTTTCTGAACTATTTCCTCCAATTGCATGACATCATCACCAGAGGAGGAGACAAGATATGACGATGATGATGATGACGATGGGACCTGTGGACTTGCCATCGCTGCTGCTGCCACTAAAGCAGATATACGATCCTCTTCTATGCTCTCTGTCTTATCAACAGGCATCATCGCGGAAGCAGTCTGAGCAACTGCTAAGTCGTCTTCATTCTCTGTTGTCTTGCCTACCATCACGTTAGGAGCAACTATAGGAGTAACAGACCCTTCCTCAGCATGACTCCCACTCCCACTAACACTAACACTACCGCTATTGTTGTTGTTATTATTGCTGATGGTGCTGTTGAGATGACGTGCTGATTGTCTACGAGGAAGTGCTTTGGTAGCACTAGCACTAGCACTGCCTGAGACAAGGTGGTCTTTGTCCTTCTCCTTGTCGTGATTACTTCTTCGACCACGACCAGGAGTAGCAGCTGGCTTAGATGATGATGAAGTGATATCTCCATTAAAACTACCAGACACTCCACCACTATTATCTTGCTTTTGTCTACTACTACCACCAGTGGTAGTAACAATAGGAGCAGGAGGAGGTGGGGGAGGGGGAGCAGGAGCTAACGTTCCATTAGGTTTGAAGAACTTCCTCATCTTTAACGGTACCGATGCACTTTGCCAACTTTCTTCTTCTACAGACTGCTGCTGATTGATCCTACGATCCCAACTCTCCCTTCTCTTAGCTACTTCTTCAATGACAGTGGCTAGAGGAGGTAAAGAGGTAATAACTACTTGTCCATGTGCTGTATAGGCTACTTCTACCTCATCTTTCACCTCTAATCGTCTTAGAATCACTTTCAGATTGTCTAACCCTAAGCAAGAACGAATGACTTCTTCTTGTTGATTAGGTAAATGGATTTGGTTCTTGATGAGATCATAGAGTTCTGTGAGATGGATATGTTGTTGATCTGTAGTACCTGTTGCTGACAATAAAGCTGATCGAATAATATTCTCCTCACAATGCATGCGATCAAAGAGAGGCATGTCAGTGGCCATCTGAATTGACTTTGCCCATTTCTTAGGCAAACTATGAGGTCGAGAAGAGGTTGTATTTGAGAGGAAAGTCTCACGAGATTGCTCCTCTGAGGAAGTAACAACAACAGAGGGATGAAGACCAAGAGAAGAAGAAGAAGAAGAAGAACTGGAAGAACTAGGTGGTGCTGATGACGAACCTAAATCAGAAGTTGCTGCTGCTGACATCTTTTTCTTTTTAGCAGCAGCAGCTTGTTGTTGTTGTAGTTGATGTCGAGCATAGCGTTGTATACCTTCGAGGAGGTAGAAAGAAGAGTTTTCTTCTAACAATTGGGTAGTAGAAGGAAGTTGAGGAGGAGCATTTTCTTGTTGTTGTGCCGCTTTCTTCTTGCCTTGACTTAATGCTAACTGTGCTGCTGCTAAAGCTTTAGAATCATCATAAGCAGATGACCACCAATAAGCTAGACGACGAGCAGGTTCATGAGGATCTTCACTATCCACCACACGATGAGGTAAGATATAAGAATAAATACCATAACCTAGTCGATTTTTATCACTGAAACATGTTCGTACTTTACCATCATTACCATAGATAATACGACGATAAGAAAGCTGCATAGCACCTTTTGAATTCACCATGACAAGACCATTATTCTGTTTACTTCCTCCTCCTGCTCCACCTTCAGCTTCACTATCACTGTCTTCTGGTGCATCACAGTTAGCACTATCTAGATCCCAAGTATTATACTCACAATACCATTTCTCAGGAAGAGTTGACATATCAACATGAGGAGGTACCTTACGCCATTTCTTACAATTCTTATGTTCACATCGTACCCAATTGATTTGTTGTACTTTCACACCGTTATCTAAGGTCACAGTGCTAGACATGTTACTATTGGTATTGTTACCTCCTTTCCTTCCAGAGGATGCACGTGTGGAAGCACTTCCACCTGCTCCTCCTCCACCATTCTGTGGAGTATCATCTTCTTCTTGTCTTGCAGAACATTTATTGAATGCACTCCAAGTATTCAGAGTACAAAACCATTTCTCAGGTAAAGATGCTAAAGGAACATTTTCAGCAACTTTTCGCCATTTCTTACATTTATTGCATTGTACCCAGTTTATAGCAGATCCACCATTTCCACCACCAGAAGATTGTAGGTTGGCATTACCATTAGCATTTTGTTGTAGTCCACTGGGTGGTAAAGTTGTTTTAGCTTGTCTTCTTGGTCGAGTTTGCATACCAGCACCAGCCTGCAAGGCAGCTGCTAGAGAAGCATCTTCCATCTCATTAGATCGTGTATTTCCTTCTTGTGCATTGTTATTCATAGAGACCAAGCTTGAATTAGAATCAAGATTTCGACGAACACGACTACCTTTTCCTCCTCCTTTCCTTGGAGTAGCTTTGGCCACTTCGGTCCCATTAGAAGAGATCTTGTCGACTTCTTCTTTTGAAATCATTGGAGCATTGGATGAAGATGATACATTTGCAGTTACTACAGCTGAAGTGGTCGTAGTGGTCGTAGTATCCTCTTCTTCAGGTGCATCACAAGAATTGTAAACAGTAGACCAGGTTGACAGTTCACAATACCAAACCTCTGGTAGAGAATCCTGACTTACACCATTACCAATAGATCGCCATTTATTACAACGATCACATTGAACCCACTCCAGTTGAACATCAGCAGCAGCAGTGGTGGTAGTAGTGGATTCACTTTTCGAGCCAATAACAACAACTCCATCCATGCCAGCAGCTGAGGAACTATCAGTATTCGAGGTCTTGGAGGAGCCTTTACGACCACCTCCACCTCCTCTACGCCCTTTGGGCTGCAAAGCTGGCTGGACAAAAGCTTCCATACCATCACCTTCTTCATTGGATTGTCGACTTGTTCTTCCAGATGCATTCAACTTTGATTTAGCTACACGAGCAGCTGTACGATATCTAGCACCATCAAGATCTTCCCCATTATTATCAACTCCTCTTACGATAGCAGAAGTTAGTTTAACATCTAATGCCTTGAGAATAGAAGGAGTTCTCTTCTTACGACCTTTACGACCATCCTCCTCCTCTTCTCCTGCCCCACCACCAACACCACCACCCACTTCTTCATCTCCTTTACTTCTCTCTGCTTCATTATTAGATTCAGTGATCATCATGGGGGTAGAAGATTCTTCTGCTGGAGGAAGTTCTTCCACCTCAGACTTGACAGCAGATAACAAGTCAGAGGGAAGAGATGATGTCTTTACCTTCTCTACAGTAACTATTGCTTCCTTTTCTTTCTTGATCTCTAACAGAGAATCCTTTGTAAGTTGGTGGTCGTCAGATGGTAGAGAAGGACTGGTTTCTCTTCGTTCTTCTTTATTATCACCATTGATAGAAAAGGAGGAGGAAGAAGTTATAGGTGGAGGAGAAGGAGGTCTAGAGTTTCTACTACCCTCCTCCACACTTCCTTCCTCACCTTTCACATGCTGCTGCTGTATGTTATGATTGTTATTAGATAGATGACTAGTTGGTTGATCATCATGACTATTATTAGCAATAATAGTGTTCACTTCATCCAGTGCTACTACAGTTTGTGATAATAGTGACTGTGACTGTGTCTGCTGTAGGGTAGAAGAAGTCACCGCCATCATCTCTACAGGACTTAAAGAACGACTACTTTTACCCACACTTTCTTCTTCATCATATCGTGAGAGAAAAGATTCTTCTCCATTATGTTCAATAGGATCTTTATCAGCTAATTTAGAAGAAGTTGACGCTATTGTACTATTATCATCTTGTTGAGGACGACTTTTCTTTTTCTTATTTTCAAATGATCCTGATCCTCTTCTTTTTCTTTGTCCTAATAGAAAAACAAAACATAATACCATGAGAGAGAATTAAATAAATAAATAAATAAATAAAAATAAAATAGTCAATAATTTTTAGAAAAATGACTATGATAATAGTTATATTAAATAGGAATTAATTGAATTTTTTGTTAATTTTTTTTTTCAAAAAGAAAGAGATGATGGTAATGAGAGATGATGATGATGATAAGGATGTCATTAGGAAGATGTCATACAACCACTCAAGAACCTCCTAGTAGAGGAAGAAGAAAATCCCCTCAGATAAGAGAAGGTGAACTACTAACACTACTATCACTATCACCACCTAACTTACCTTGTCCTTTGTTGTCTGATCCATTATAATTGTTATTGTTATTATTATTATTATTATTGCTTTCTTTCTTATTATTCACTGCTGGTGTGGTTGTACTATCACCAGGTTTACACTCAGCTAAGCTAAGTTTTAGAGCAACTCTTAATGATGCCATAAATAGTGAAAGTATTTAAAAATATAGTGTCATCAAAGGAAGAGGTTTGATCTCGTCGTCCAAATCACTTTCACTCGTGAACAACCACTTGGCCTCATGGCAGCTCTAACCTGCTTTAACTTCCCAACACCCTTTAACTTCACCATGCCCCTCTGGATTGCCCGTCTTTCGCGGCAGCAGCTCAACCAATACCTGGAATACGTTTGGACACGTCAAAACCATGTTGGCCACCTCCATGTAGTCTATGAGGTCTATTGCTACTAGATGATGGATAAGGAGAAAGGAGGATGAGGAGAAATAAGCCATAAGGAATCTGAATCAATTGAGTAGGTGGCAATATTCCATCTTCTGTGTTCTACTGTTCCATGGAATAGGTTTCCGTGATGATGTCATCTCGGGAAGAATGAACTATTCTCATTCACTCTTCCATGCAGAATCAAGAAGAAGAAATATGATGTTGTCTTTATCCTTGTGTATTCTCTTTCTTGCTCACTCTGCTTGGTTCACAACTTGTTCCACTTCTCCTAATCGATTATCCTCCAAGAAGAAGATGATTACCCCAGGATTCATTATTGGAAGTGGTCGAATAGGTCATCATCTCTATCAAAGCAACCAGGCATTGGATACTCTTCTTCAAAGAGGTCAAACTGTCCCTCCTGAGAGCAGTGGTCCCATCTATGTCTGCACTCGCAACAATGACCTGGCTCCTATCATTGACAGTGTCCCTCTGTCACGGAGAAGAGACTTAGTCTTCTTACAAAATGGAATGCTCTCTGAGTTTTTCGAAAAGAAAGGTCTACGCGAGTATAGTCAGGCTTTGATCTACTATGCGATTGCTAAGAAAGGCGATACTCCTATTGATGGGAAGACTGATCTCAATCCAGAGGGATTAACTGCCGTGACAGGAAAATGGGCAGAAGATTTTGCTGCACGTATGCAACAAGCTGGTTTATCTTGTCATGTCTATGACTCATCACGCTTCCAGCTTGCTATGGTAAGTTTGTTATCACTTGTCTTTTGCTGTGCTTGTTTTGGAGTATTCACACGATGTTGTCATTCTGTGCACTATTAGCTGGAGAAGCTCATCTGGATCAGCGCATTCATGGTTGTGGGAGCTAGCCATGGAGGATGTACAGTGGGAGATGTTGAGAAGATGTACTCAGCTGAAGTACGTGCACTGATTAAAGAACTTGCGGCAGCAACGGAAGACGAGCTCTCCGTGCATTTTGATCAAGGCGTGGAAAACCGTCTCTGTGCGTATGCACGCTCGGTCGCTCACTTTCCTACAGCTTTAAAGGAATTTGAGGTATGACAACTTCGTGCTATTGGTATGCACTATTGAGTTGTATTGACTGTTGGTGTTGGATGGTGTGTTGTAGTGGCGGAATGGTTGGTTTGTGCAGTTGAGTCAAAAGGGTATTCGACAAAAGGGAAAGGACCCTTGTCCTCTTCATACCTCTCTATTGATCAAGGCTGCTCCTGATCTTCTTCGTGGAACTGCTTTGATCTAAGACAACGAGGAGCAGTCATTCCTTGTCTTTGTTTCGTCATATTATCATCATCCTTTCAACAGTTTGCAATGTTCTCAGTCCTCACAGTTTGTATTCATGAGTCTACATGAGCCATAGCAAGAGAAAAAGTTGTCTTTCGCACATACAAATCTTACAATTACAAATATAGTCTGCTGGTTACCACTGGCACTGCCTATTGAAGAAGATGATGACCTAGTTGAGGGTTAGACATTGAAGCTCTCGCCACAGCCACATTCGCCCTTGGAATTGGGATTCGTGAAGGTGAACTCTGAGGATAGCTCATCATCCTTGTAGTCCATGGTGGTGCCCACAAGAAAGAAGATGGCCTTGGGGTCCACGAAGACTTGCACGCCATGGGCACGCACTACCTCATCCTTCGTCTTCGCCACTTCATCTGTCTTGGCATAATTCATTGTGTACGAATATCCATTACATCCTCTACGCCTAACACTCAATCGTACTCCAGCTACATCTTCTTTGTCATGTGTGAGCTCTTGGATTCTGGCTGCTGCTTTCTCTGTGAGTTTAATAGGAGCCGGTCTTTCCTTCAAGCGACTACTAACTTTTGGTGCTGTAGAGAAAGAAGAAGATTGAATAGTATTTAATAGGGAGTTAGACACCTTCTTGGTAAACCTCAACATGTACTGTATTCTCTTCTTTTGACCAGGTGTGGTGTTGTCTGCTGGTTTGGTTTGGTTTCTTGTTCTGTTCTTGCAATGGAAAAACTGGAAATCTGGAAATTTGGATTCACTTTGTTAACTTCACCATAATTTGGGACATCTGACAAACGCGTTTTCTTTTTCAAAGCCCTCTCTCTCTGCTGCTGTGTTTGTTGTGGTTTGATTTCAAATGATGTCAGATGTACTTTGAACAATACTAAGAATTAACATGACGTCTCTAGGAAGCGCACAAGAACTCTTGGATAAACTATCTCAATCTCTTCAAATTCCTATTTCTGAATTGCAGAGATCAAATAATCAATCACACCGTCTTATGTCATTGTTGGCTCAATGTGGTAAACCGATTTTAGGTAATACCGCGATCCTACTACCAGAAAATGCGGATAAAACAGTGACTAGTGTGAAAACAATGAGGAAGGAATTATTAGTGAATATGTTAGATCGAGCGATTGTCAATCTTCTCAAATGCACCAATTCAGCTGGACCAATACCAGCAGACACAGACACTCCCTTGTCTACCACAGCAAGCAGTCATAACCATAATGCTGGTGCGGGTGATAGTATGGGGAAGGATAGACAACTTCTACCCAACTCAACTGGTCAATTGTCATCATCTTCTCGTAGCTTAACCTATCCCCCCAATCATCCTTCCAATACTACTGCCCAGGCAAAATCTGAACCTCCTCCTTATCCTTCATCTAGTAGTAATGCTGACTTCCACTTGAGCTATCGTCAACATGGTCCCTCTCCCAGTAAGACACCTTCGAACAGTCATAATGCTAGTAGTCTGGCTCAGCCCAAGACAATGCATAGCCCCTCTTCTTCCTCTATGCCAGTTTCAAAGTCCTCAGCCAAATCAACACCCAGCTTTCGGTCCCATCCACAGGCTCCACCCAAGGCAACCTCTTCCAATGCTACAACACCTTCTTTTGCCCATTCCTTTCTTTCTCAACAGCCTCCCCGCCAATTCTTCTTCAATCCTCAACAAGCCTTTGCTAATCAACCCCTTGATCCTCGTCTTGACACAGAAAAGAAGGTTGCTTTATTTAAAGCTCTTCGTCAAACACCAGGATTAAAATCCTCTGAGATTGTTGAAGCCATTTGTAATACAGAAGATGAAAGTCAACTCAATGAGGACATCCTATTGGCTCAGATCATTAGCAAGAGAGAGGTAGGTCTGACTATTGTGATTGGAACTCTGCCTGTCTCACTGTTTCTTGTTGTTGCTATTATTGTTGTTGGGTATAGCATATTGATCCTTGGTTAGCAGCTATGAAAGCTCAAGAAGATGCTGAATTAGATCGTGCCATCTTAGAGAGTGAACAAGAACGTGATCATATTCAAGCAAGAAAGCGTCGAAGGAAAGAAGAATTCTCTCAATCCTTGTATATCGCCATAGGAGATGCTGAGGAAGTGCAAGCTTCTTTATTATTGCATGGTCTTCCCTCCCTTAGTGGTGAAAACAGCACTTCGTCTTCTTCTAGTGAAGGACAGATAGGCTTGATGGAACCACTTCACATTGCAGACAGCCTGCAAGGGAGTCTTCTGATTCAATCACTTGTTCATGTTTTTGATTATTGCAAGGATGATGATCATATCTCCTGTCTCTTGCAATGGGCGGGGGAGAAAGGAATTTTGATGGAGAAAGCGACTCTGCAAGCATTAAGAGCAGAAGTTGTTAATCTTCTCATTGTTGAAGCACAAGCACTCAAATTCTATCGAAATGAAGCTCATGGACATCTTCTCTATCTTGCCAATAAGTTAGACAGTCAGTCTTTCCTCGTTGATATACTTCCAACACTACGCAAATACAGATATATTATGAGACAGTCTGATCTTGGGAAAATTGATAAACAACAAGGAGAAATAATACAAGAAATATTCTCTTGCTTGGTTTCTCACTTTGAGAAACTACGGAGTCTCATTCATGCAGAGAAGTATTTGTTGGAGAGAGGGTTAGCTAAGCTACCCACTGGAGGCAATCCACTGCCTGATATCTTACGTTATAAACGTCTTCAAACATTTTTAGATCTTCTTAAAACGAAAGTAGATGAAGATGGATTTGAGTTTGTAGATGGTCAGGATGGTTTAGTCTTGTTGAGTGATAATGAAGATGTGGAAGACCTTCTGAGTGATGATAGCCAAAGCGATGAAGATGATTGATTAGCAACTAACTACACGTAAAACAAAATAGAAACTTCACGTAAAACATGGAGAAACATAAGTGTTAATTAGAATCTGTGATGCCAAGTTAACAGTACAACAAGCTGTCAATTACTATCAGGATTGACAAAGGAAACACTTAATAAAGAAAGTGATGGGACTAGGGAGTAGTAATGGAAGGGATGAAGAAAAGCCAGCTGCATACATGGGCTTGCCTTAGAGTATGCCCTTTGGAGCCACATGAGGATGATGATCGCTACCACCACTCTCACCACCTCGTCTTACTCTCACACCTGATACAACAGGTCCACCATGGATGGGGGCAGGGAGTTGAACAGTATTCATCACCATTTGAACATGTTGAGCCACACGTTGAGGTAAGGAATAAGTTCTTGCACGATGGAAGACTTTATCTTGAAGATGTGGAAGTGTCACATCATGAAACTCTGTATTAAAAGCATTTTCCCAAGTGGTGATAGGAGCAGTAGCTTCAATACTTGACACAGTCTTCTTGTTGATTGTAGCTCCTAACGAGTGAAGGTATTCTTCTATAATAGTCATACCAACAGGATTTTCTGTCATTTCATCCACTTGTTGCTTTGTTAGATGTTTTCCATACATAGGACTAGATGGATCAGCAATTTGTTCAGCAAGTTTTTGGAATTCTTCATGACGAGGATTGATTAAATAGAAAGTCACACTATGTTGAATACTACCAACACTTCGAGTACTCCATTGAGGTTGAAGATGACTTTCTTGTGTTTCAGAGACAGACTCCATATGAGTCCAATGATGAGGATCAGCAGCCATGGTGAAGTTGAGAATGATAGGAAGAAAACAACAGAACCAGCAAAGAAAAACTGATGGGATGAACCAATGCATTCAATGAAATGAAGATGGTTAGAGGTTTGATTTCCCTGGTCTGAGAAGGTGTCAATGACTAGGAGCAGCAGGAAGAGTTGAGAGATCTTCTGAGAGAATGAATTGCCTTCCCGCTTTCCTTCCTTGCAGTTAACTTAACTCAAACTTGGCTCAACTCAACGTTTAACTTAACCGGGGAGTGTTTTTCTCTGACTTTTATTGAAGAGAAACATCTTCTCCGTTGCGTCACATGAATCCCAAGATGCAATCTCTATCAATAAGGTGATCGATATAAGGCATACAAGTGTATCGATTTCGAGTTAATGTTGACAATTCCACTAACGCTGTCAGAAATATTCTACGACTTGAATGCAAGGAATTACACTGTGCTCTTGCTTGCATCAGGCTTACTAGCTAATTCTAATGCTTGAGAAAGCATATGCATCTCATCATCCTCTTCGTCCCCTCCGTAGGTTCTCTCTCCTTCGACAGAAGGTTCTTCAAACGACTTATCCAAGCCCAGAAGACGTTGAATGTAGAACTCAGCTTGGTCCATCTCATCTTCAAAGTGAAGAGATAGGTTGGCAATACTTCCTGTTACTCCCAAACTCTCACTATCTCCTGAAGGGTGTGGAATAAAGCGAGGCTCTGTCACTGGAGTTAGCAAAGAGAGCATTTTTACAAGTACTGCATCATAGTTTCCAAAGAGCAAAACACGCAGTCGTTCCGTGAGCTCAGCTGCACGATTTTGAACACGTGCAGTTTGTTCACCCCAAGTAGCTAGCGAGGCCTTGGATACATCCAAGTCAGAGTCATGAAGCAAAGTCTGAACGCTCAACACACTCATTCCTTCAGGAGCACCTCCAGTGCTATAATCATTCTGAACGATTCTAATAGCAAAGTCATTTCCCAATGATATAACCTCCTTGGTCTTAGGGTCAGAATATGTGAGGTTTGGAGGAAGAATAGCTAGACTTCTCTCCAAAGGTAATATACGTCCCCAGCAAATGAAAGTTATCATCAAATTGACTCGATCCGAATAACGATTACTAGCTAAATAGTTACCATTCATCACAACCTTGCTCGCAGTGAAAGTATTTCCCTCTTTATCTTTCACTTGCCATCGGCCATCATCTGTGCCCTCTAATGATGACAATGAACATCTCAACATATAAATACCTCCCCAAACAGCTGCCATCCGACAAAACCCTTGTACTACTTCAGATACTCCATACAAGGTGGTCAGTAAGGCCGTCTCACTGTATCGTCCAAGAGAATTGATATGTAAAGACAAGTCTTTCAATGCCCTTCCTGTAAGATAAGAAGGACTATTAACACCAGACCCACTGCCAGAGTAGAAACATAAACCATATTGGATTAAAGCTTGTAATAAAGGAGAAAGTTTGTACTCTGCCATTAGTTGATCAAATGGCTTAGAATCATTTTTCTGTAGAGCATTTTCTTGACAACCATGAGCCTTATTTTGAGGCCTATATAGAGAGCGTCCAACAGCTAATTCCGTCTCGTTGAGTACGTTGACATCACAACCTTGTTCACTCCTACCCCAGTCAGCGACCATTTGATGGAATTTCATTAAACAACGCTTTTCTAAAGCAGTCATTTGTTTCGAATTGAAAATATCATTTTTAGAACAAGGAATTTTCCATAATATCCCTTCTTTCCCCTTCTCTGATGAAGTATGGAAATAAATCCCATCAACAGCTTTGAATTCAAGATAGCGACTAACACCCGAGTTAACCAAACAGTCAATAAACTTACCCGTACTTAACAAGCACTTTGGTAAATGACCAAAATTAAAGTCTCTATCTCGACTTAATGCTTGTATTGCCAGTAGATCAGCTTGATCTGAATGAGTCGCAGCGGATTGAAAGACAGGGTGGAGTTGGTTAGCATCATCTCCTTCAACAACCCCATCCACCTTCTGGATAGTTGAGGGACGAATAAGAGAGAGCATACTAGGATGCCAGACATTACTCTTATTATTATTGAATAATTGGGTAGAAGGGGAGTTAATCATATCAGATGGTAGAGCATCGAAATTTGATACAATGTGATAGAGTCTTCCTTTAGGAATGAAAGAGAAGGATGATAATGGAGGAGTAGTAGTAGTAGTAGTAGTAGTAGGAGGATCTATCTTATCCACTGCTACCTCCTCTACCTCTACCTCTACCTCTACCTCTGTCTCTTTTGATAGAGATGGTTGATAATGATTAGGATAAGCTTTTAATAAAGAAAGATAGGAATAAGAAGTATATTCACCACCATAGATCTCATTTTCATCTAAATGAAGGACTTTCTTCCCTGCTTTAGCAGCAGCACAAGCTATAATAGATTCTATCAATCCTGTACCAATGACAAGGACATCATAAGAGGTATCTTCTTCACTTTCTTGCTGTGAATTTTCAGTTTCTTCACTCATAGCCTTTCTTATCTAATCCAATCTGCCCCAGCAGTGGTGGGCAAAGAACAGGAAGGAACAAACAGCTTTAATATCATCTGAAACGCGATTCTGGGCCCCACTCTGGAATCCATGGAATCAAATGAAGTTTCCCGCTGTTCTTTAGCTTTCCAATGAAACCACGCCAACCTTAACCTTACCAACCGGTATTCGCGGGTTTGCCCACCTACTCTATGGTCTAGTTAAAACTGCGGCTACTAGACTGACTAGCTTGTATACTTTGTAGCTTAGGGTGAAGGTTTAGATCAGATAGTTGTTCAACATGTCTTGGTGTGAGATTTGAACACATTGATTGACAAGTTATTTGTTAATCCAATCACACAAAGGTCTGTTTCTGACAGATGATGGATTTCCAATATGATCAACAAGTACGACAGACTAAGTCAAGCTCATCTCGTCCATCTCTCTACACATGCTGCAGATTGCTAGTTCTAGAACAGTTCAACATCCCTGTGCTCATGCACCGCTGGAGCCCAGAAGACGTTGGAATATAACATGTTAGCTCTGTCTGTCACTGGAGTTAGTAAAGAGAACATCTTCAAAAGCACCGTATCATGGATTCCAAAGAGCAAAACACATAGTCGTTCCATGATAATTGATGACATACAGTATATTAAGATCATGTTCATTCCTTCTTCTTGCTTGGGATACTGAGATACTGTATCAGAAAAGAAGAAGAAGAAGAGATTACAACATAGAGAACCACCACATTCAGAGCAGCAGTAGAAGTAGTACTAGTAGTAATGAGACTCTGTGAGACAATAACAACTCACTAGTTCATATTGACCATACCATATCATGTCTCTTATTCCTCTTTTATCACTTGAATAACAACATTTTCTCTTTTGCCTTCAATACGAATCCATTTATAATAATAATTGCAATATGCACGTTTTGTTCTCTTTGTTGGCATAAGATCTGTGATAGATTTCCAAGAAATTGGTTTGTTTGTTGCTTTCTTTTCACTCACTAACTTGATCAACAAGTCCATTTCTTCTTTACTCCATGGTTTGCGTGAATTTCCTACACCAAGTTCTTCACATCGTTGAGAGATAGCAGTGAGAGATCTTCCTTTGAAATGATGGAATAGACTATCACAACCAATCTTCTTCTGCTGGCGCATGTAGACAAGGAGATCATCTTCTTCCTTTGTCCAGGGTGTCTTATTTAAACGACGACTTAACTGTCTCCATCTAATCCAATATGACATGCATACACAATGATGAGATACTGTAGACCAAGTGTATGAACTATACACATCATCATATAAAATAGCACACTATACACTATACACTGTGCACACTATACTATATGTTGCATAACACGCTATACTATATATCATATCATATCATATCATATCACATCACATCATATCATATCATATCATCCACTACAACCAACCAACCAACCATACAACATCACCACCAAACCTAAACAAACAAACTAACCTGACTTTACATTCTTTCGCTGTTTTAGACGAATAGAGAGCATTGGCAACAGAAGCCCATCTACCACTATCACCAAACTCTTTCACAGCTTGCACTAACTCTTCATCTTCTTGCTTTCCCCATAAACTTCCTCTTGTTATAATTCCATCATCTTTCTTGAGAAGACGATAATATCTATCAAGACATTGACTTTTATTACGTTGAGGTAGATAGGATGCAATTACATTCCAATCTCTTGTTCCATGTTGATGAACTGCTTGAAGTAGTTCATCATCTTCTTCTCTTGTCCATAATACCTTCTTCCTCTTCTTCTTCTTAATAGTAGTAGATGATGTGGATGATGACGATGATAACAACTTCTTCTTTAATGATGTAAAGTGATAACGTAATGCTCTAATAGATCGTTTAGTTGGTAATAAAGAAGCTACATCTTTCCAATATGATGATTGATGATTAAGATGATGATGGTTGATATCTTGTAATATAATTGTTGTAAGTATCTCATCTTCTTCAATTTTCCATTCTGATAGATCTAATGTAGGGTCTAAATAATAACACCACCTAATTTACACAACAAGTACCACGCAAAACAACAATTTTAGCATACGTAGCTACAGTACATACACAGTATAGCAGTTGATGGATATCTCTATACATATATATAGAGAGGGTGTAGAAGCAGTTGTGATTACCTTTCATAACAACGATGTGCATTTCGACCATTCATCTCAGCTGCTATCTTTGACCAAGAAGAATCATAATTCTTCTTTTTCACTAATTCCACTAACTTTACATCCTCCTAGATAACAACATGAAACACAGTTACTGTACAGCCAAGATCTCATAAGTTATATCCACCAATACTATAGAGTGAGTGAGTGAGTGAGTGAGTGAGTGAGTGAGTGAGTTATCTCTCTCTCACTATGACACACTCCCCCTCTCTCCTCGCCCTCTCCCTCCCTGCATGACACAAGGAATTAGAGAGGGAGAGAGAGTAGTCTAGTCTAGTCTCACTCAGTCTGTCAGTCTGATGATGCATGTACAGCATGTATTCATTCTCACTGTACCTCTGTAGTCCAGGCACCTGTTCGAAGATCTGGTCGAAGAGTTTCATTCCATCGAAAGCGTAAATGAATACCTTTACGATAAGGGAAATATCGTTTAGCAAGGTCATTCCATCTTTGTCCTAATTCTTGTATTCCTTTCTTTAATTGAAGATCTTCTTCTGCAGTCCATCTTCGTCGACTTTGACCACTTCGACCAGTACCACTACCAATATCACTGCTACTACCGGTAGTGCCGCTACTACTATCACTATCACTACCACCAGTACTGACAACAGGGACACTGACACTACCTCTATCACTACCATTATTACTATAACCAGTACTGACAGCAGTGACAACACTATTATCACTATCACTGTCGCTATCACCAGTGAATCTGCCAGTAGAAGACAAGACATCTGTTGACACTTCTATAACTTTCCCTTGTAAGAAGGAAAATGCTATGAATAGAGATTTTCTCTTCATCTCCTTCTTATTGAGAAAATAAGGTGATAATACTGATAGCTCATGACCTCTTCTAGTCCACTTCATTGTCCCAGCATGATCATGAGAATGATGATGATAATGATGGTGATGATAAGGATGATGGTAGGCGACAACCATGAAGAAGGACAAAATGACCAAGAAGATATAAATACTCAAAAGCAGCATCTTCATTTAGACCACATGGATGGGTGGGATGGGGGGAGGAAGAAATTCTGCAATTCATTGATTTCATTCAGAACAACAGCTGATTCCACGGAATCCAATGGAATCCAGGTTTAAAAACGGAGTTTTTCGACTTTAAATGGGGAAAACGCGATATTTTGAGCAAAACAAATGAAGACCAAGTCATTCGAAAATTTGCCTTAGACTGGTGGTTAATGGTGGAGTAGCAAAACTAATCGAAGACAATAGATGATGGCTGCTCATATTCCAACTATCTATCGTGCAGGTAAGAGGCCACCTTTGCATCTTGTACTTAAAGGTCCACAAATTGAAGAAGAAGAAGAAGAAGAAGAAGAAGAGGTTGTCATTGTAACAAAATAGAAGCCACGCACGATATTATCATATTTCAATACCACTATACCAACCAAAGAAACTATTAGATCTACTCCTGTTAGTCATGTTAATAAGATGATTCCCTACTGAACAAGAAAGAAAGACATCAGATATTGCATTAAAAGAAGACACAGACAGTAGAAGTAAGAACAAAGAGAAGGAGACACAGAACAATTCTACAGTAATAGTACATGCTGATAATAAGAAACATAGAAAATCATATACAGCTGAAGAGAAGACTAATATTATACGTTTAGTGGAAGAATATAAAGTTAATAGTAAATGTACTTCCCAAGAAGCTGTTGAAACATTAAATTTGAATATTGGTTATGAAAAGATTACATGAAAAAATGATTAATACTTGGAAAGCTAACGAATCTACTGGGAAGGTTGATAAAAAGAGAAGTGAACTTATTGATGTAGAATTTGAAATAGCAACTACTGATCATCATACGTCAAGATGGAAAACTACTAGAATATAGCATTGTTGCTAAAATTGCTAGAGAAACTATGGAACAAGAAGAGTTTAAGAATCATCCTAATTTACAAACATTGAATTTTTCTGCTAAGTGGATATATGATTTAATACGAAGATATGGACTTGCCTAACATCAACAACGAAGACTTCGAACAGGTCTTGTATTAACACCCAAGCTACCTGAAATCATAACATTAGATATTGATGCTGTTGATACTAATATTGATGAAATTGATTAATAGTGTTTCTAATAATAAAGACGTTGAATCTGTTGTTGATGATTGATTTATCAGCAGATACTACTGGTAGTAGTAGCATGGAATTCCGGGAGAATTAAATGAAGACTACAGTAGTAAAATTCCTTGTAAAATGAATTAAGACAAGTCCCCAATATGGCTAATTGTCTTAAATAGACAAGAGATGGTAACCTCAGCCTGCCTAAGCCTTACCAACCTCTTATCCCTATTTAATACCAATGAGCTTCTTGTTGAAAACCAAGCTCATCAGTCAAAGAGAAGATGCCTGCTGAAAGCTAATGTGCCGAGAGTTCTTTTTGTTCTTTGATGTGAGATTGGGTTGTCTTTGTGATGCAAAACAAGCCTAACACATACAGTGTGTGTGTGTGTGTGTGTGTGTGTGTGTGTGTGTGTGTGAGAGAGAGTGAGTGAGTGTATGTATATCATGAATTTTCACACATTATCTACAACCGAATTCTAAGAGCAGATACTGCACGCAGTACCTCTCTGATAAACTGTTTGCTTAGTAAATCATTAGACTACTTCCATTCTGCAATATACTACAACAGTATACACCCATCGACTAGACTAGACTAGAGAAACTTTACAATGCCGGGTCGTAACCAATGAGACCCCACATTCCAAAAGAAGACAAAGTCATTTCTTTCTCTATTCCTACTACGAGATGATTCAGCAAGATGATCATATAATAAACTAGCATGAGCTAAGCCAATAGATAGAAATCCTAACTTGTCATTATTCATGAATTTGTTAACATGGTTAGTATGAGGAGGAGCACCTGTAGTAACAAAACCTAATACTTGACGACCTGCCACTTTCTCAATCATCATCATCTCATCACTTGATTCATAACATGATCTAGCTTGTTTAGAGAGATATCTTAAGGTTGATTGATCTAACTTCACACCTGACCATGATGATGATAGTTTACCACCATCCAGAGGAGTAACAACATGATAAGACAAGGTCTTCTTTCTTTCTGGAGGATTAATATGTAAGTCATAAAGTGTCACTAAGTCATTATAATCACTCTCTAAAGGAAGTAGAATTAATGCTGCAGTATGTGGTAGTCCCTTACTAATAGGACGAAGCTGTACATGGATCATTGTCAATTGAGGCAAGGTAGGTAATCCAGCTTTCTCATTCTCCTCCTCCTCTTCACTGTTATTGTTATTATTGTTATGAGATGGTAGAGGTGGAAGGAAGCTAGATAGATAGAGTTGATTACGAATAACTACAAAGCTAGGTATAGTCGAGTTAACCTTATTATCCATCTCTTCTTCCACTTCCACTTCTTCTTCCTTGTTCACCTCCTCATCAGAACTACCGTGTGGTGGGTTATTGTTCTTTTCATCCTCCTGCTGCATTTCAACCTCCTCCTCCTCTTCTCGACATGCTACATACTGTGCTTCATAATATTTCAACCATCTACGTATCATATAAAACCCAGCATAAGAATGAACAAGTGATCTTCTATGATAACACTTTAGAAAACGTTTACTTGGTGGACGTAAACGAAGTAATGTTTGATATTGTTTAAAGCGGTTTGTCCAATACTCCCAACCTGCGCTTGTATCAAGATAATCTTGTGGAAAGGAGAGTTGATGATGTTTAACATTGAGAAAGCTGACTTCTTCACTTCCTAATAAAGTAGTTTGACCTTGTCCTTGTCTTTGTCCTTGTCGTATGATATGATGTAATAAAGAGGTAACATGTTCATAGGAAGTGATAATATCAAATGAGAGTGTAGTAGATTGACGTCCATTATCTAATAAGGTATAACTTTGATTGACAGCATGTCGTTGAATAACTAGTATAGGGATAGTACTAGTAGTACTACTAGCACTGGTAGTATCCTTAGGGAACAAATGACGCATCACAGCAGTTACACGACTACGATCTACTGCCATCACCATCTTATTAGACTGTAGCTGCTGCTTTAGCTGTTCTCCATCTGACCATAATGTATCAATAGTACTCCAAGCAGCTATTTCATTTTGATATTTCCTTATATTCATTTGTCTATCTAGAGACAGTCGCAGAGGTAGTTTATTAATCTCTCTACTATCATTTGGAGGATCTTCTTCCCCAGTCTTTGACCATAATGATGATTGAGAAGCTCTGTTTGGCCAAGTCAGTTTAATACTACTAGGTTTCCTTTCATGACTATCCCCTCCTTCTTCTTCTTTTTCATCCATAGAGCTTCCATTAGCTTCTTGGACAAGTGTTGGTGGATGAATATTTAATGCTAACAGAAACCCATTCTTCCAGACATTACGAAGACGTGTTAGACTTTGTAAACTCTCTTGAAAGAATTGACCGCGTTTTTGATCCAATGGGGATGAAAGAGAAGGACGAATGCTATTCAATAAGACATCTCTCGCTCTCTCACTATAGAGAGTTAGTCGAGTTAGTGGCACTTCGAACAAACCAACTTGTACTAATGATGGTGAAGATGATGACGATGATGAGCCTTGATCTTCTTTCACAGTATTCAATGCCTCACTGAGAGTTTGTAACAGTGTTGGATGGGTCCAAAGCAATAACTAAACATACAAGATGACACAGTTTACAATAACAATAACAATAGCAGGTAAACATATTATTAGATCGCGTGTTGTAGGTGTACATTCAATAGGAGTAGATTCTCTTACCTGTACGTGTAAATCATCTCCTTTGCTTTGATCATAATCAACTCGAATGGTCACTTCAATAGGTCCAAGTGCATCTCTTGGGAAGGAATAAGGATGATAAAACAAGGAGATCACTTCACGTGCTGCAAATTGTAGATTTAGACTTCGTAATAGATCTAGTAGATCATCTGATGGATCCTATAACAATAACAATAACAATTAAGAAAGAAGATTAATACAGTATCTAGTAACAACAACAACAACAACAACAACAACAACACACACACACACACACACGATACTCTCCTACTGTATATCATATGATATGATAGGATGTAGTCTGGAATACATTGTCTTACCAGTAGATTCTCTAATATCGCTATGACATGAGGTAGAACTCCTTTCATCTCAATAGGTCTGAAATAAGAACGATCATGTAGAAAACAATTCTTCATCTTTAATAGCTTCTCTAACGTCTTTAATCCTTTATTTTGAGATTTCTCAGCAATATAGAAGCCATGTGTCTTTGTCATAAACATTCTCTTTCTATGATAGATATGACTTGGTAAGCGAATTACCTTCTGCTGCTGTAGTGGTGGTGATGCTTCTTCACCCATCAGATGAGAGAGAGGTGTGTTAGCAGAGGGTAGTCTGTGGTAGTGTTGGAAGGTAGTGGTTAAGAGAGAAGGTCGTCTATTATGCACACGATAGAGCTTCAGCTTCTTCTTCATCTTCTGCTTCTTCTCCAACAGCTTCCTATTACTATTACTACTACTAGTCTTACCATTATTACCTTCTTTCTCTCTACGATGCTTCTTATAGGTACGATAAGATCGTGTACGATAGAAGATCGAAGAGAACTTTCTCTTCTTTTTCTTTTCATTTTCATTTTCATTTTCATTCCTATTCTTATTATTTTCATTTTCATTGTCATTTGAATGATGATGACGATGATGATCTTGAAGAAATGGAATCACTTCTTCAATATCTCGTATTCGATCATGAACAAAAGTTGCAATAGGAATAGATGGAATAGGTTGACTCATTTTCTTTGATGACCTATCAATGAATGATAAAAATTAGTCATCATCCCCATTCATTCATCATTCAGGTGAACTTAACCTCTCTCAGAGAAACAAATCGAAGGAAATCGATATCCTACGCACCACAATAATAGTAGGGTATTCGGAAATACGAAATCCGAAACCCCGAAATTCAGGAAGGGCTGCCAGACTGCTTTGCTTTGATTTTGATGAAAAGAGAAAAGCAAAAGGCTAGAGAAGGCCAAACAAGACAAGAGAAGAGAAGAGAATAGCAAGTTAATGAGTAAGAAAGTGATAGACACATAATGGAGTTGACTGTCAATCATCCTCTTCCTCCTCCTCCTCCTTCTTCTTCTTCCTCTACAAAGAAAGAGAAGGAGAATGGTAAAGAAGGTGATCTAGAGAATCTTCACTCTACTATCAATTATGATAATGACTATGTCCATGATAAGATTGAAGATGGAGACCATGAGAATATCATCAAGAATATTCTCCATCATCATCATGATCATTCTTCCTGTTCTGCTGCTTCTCCTAGTAGTCTTAGTCCCTTCCCCACACAATCTTTCTCCTCACCCACGCCCTCCCCCTCTCGTTCCCACTCCCACCCCCACTCTCCAGCTGCTCTCTCTATGGACTCATTCCTTCTTCATAGTCAACTATGGGCTCCTCACAATGAGACAGCTGCTACCTCTACTGCTGACCTCTCCCTTACTCTACGACATGCCTTAGGAAAAGATGGAAATCCTCATCTACTCTATTTCATGAAGTTCCTAGGCTTTGTCTATCACGATGAAAAAGATCCTCCTCTCATGCAATTCTTCTGGATGACTTGGTATCTTCTCTCTAAAGTCTTCTTAATGAGTTATTTCATTTATTTAATTTATTTATGGATTGTCTATAATTTTCGTCTTACTTCAGATGATAGTCTTGTTGATGAAATCCTATTCAACTATCTATACTTTGTCTTAGTCATCCAAACAATGATTCTCTTTCCTGCTTTATATTTTATTCAAGAAAGATTGAATCATCTATCGTATTCCATGGAAGTGAATGCCTTTTCCGTGGAAATACGAAGCAGTTGGCAATATTTTCTCTTTATTATTTTCATAACATTACTATATTTAATATTTTCTAGTGCTAATCATTGCCATTCACCTTTAGATGCTTCAACATCTCAAGGTGAACATGCTTATTATCCATTATTTGCTATTGGACAATTTGCCTCATCCTGTGTACTTACTTCATCATTAGTAGTCTATAGTGGTGATGCTTCTGTAGCTAAGATGTTAGTTGATAGAGCTTTCTTCCATAATGAAAATCAAACCTTATCCATGGAGATGATTAATGCAATTCGTAAAGAATTTCAACGTCGATCAGCTAGATTTCATCATATCTTTACAGCATTAGTCTGTTCAGCTTTATTAAGTGTTACGACTTGTCTGATACGGTTATATGTTAGTGATGCTAGTGCATGTGGAATTGTTGCTACTTTAGCTGTCTATTCTAAAGAGATTCCCTTTGCTATTATCATGTTATATCATGCTGGAAAGATCAATGATCTAGTAGATGAATTAGTAGAGAAGATTGCTCTCTTTCCATGGGATGAAAATAAAGAATTAAAGCGTATGGCCTTAGCAGTAAATCTTACAGCTCGTCCATTATCATTATCATTAGTGGGAGTGAGAATAAAGACAAGAACATTACTCTATAATACAATAGGATTAGTCTTCTCTATTTGTATTGGTTTAATAAAGTCATTTATAACTATGACATTGTAAGAAGAGAAGAGGTGAAGGTGATTCATCAATAGTTGATATATGGATGGAGGATTAGGTATCTCTGTCTCTGTCTCTGCGTTCTCTCTTTAATACGGTGTAGCTATTGTCTCTCCACTGTGTAGGAGAACATGGAGAGATGATTTTGCTTACTTCTATTAGCATGATTAGTCTTTGTAAGTATCGCCTCTCTTGGCGAAGTGTGTGTGTTTGTCTCTTGTGGCTGTTGTAATATTGGAGTAGAGAAAGCAGCAGCTGTGGTTGGTTAACTTTGTCGCTTGATGTCTCTATCCATCTACTGTTCTTGTAGTCTACAGCAGTTTTGGTCATTGGTAGACAATGTTAAGCTAACACTGTTCTGAGAAGAACTGTGTGATGTAATGCATTAGTTGACTAATTAGTTGGAATTATTACAGTCTTATTGTTTCTGTTGTTTTGCAACTGTGATGAAATGTTTGAAAAGGGAAGGGTGAAGAATAATATAGCCTACAGTAGATATAGTAGATTCTAACCTCTAAACAAATTTGCTTTTAAATATAGTTGTGTTTAATTGGTAACTATGCTTTCAACCAATGTATCAAGTGATGTTAACTCAAGATCAAATGATTTAAACCAATTATCCATGGATCTAACAGTTGCGCAGATGCCAATATCTTTCATAAGTTAACATTTTGAAGTAGTTTGTTGTCAGAAACGCGTTTCCAATTTTGTCATTTGAGCATAAAGCGAAAGGTTCAGGTCGTCAACCCATTGCATTCCATTGACAACCATTCAGTCATTCATCTCTCACCTCCCACTGGATATTCATTACCTTTAATCTATCCTCCATAAATACCCTACCTACCTCGTCCACCAATTTCATTATGAATCAAGTGATTCTAACCTCTTCTTCTACTTATCCTCGATTGATTTATCGAATAATAGGAAAATATAAAAGAATTACTTCTTCTTCTTATACCACTACTACCACTATTACCACTACTACCATACCATTATTATCATCATTCTCCTCCTCTCTTGTTTCCTATTCTACTATCACTACTCCTCATTATCAATCATGGAGTAGTGGTGGTAGTAGACCTAGTCATGTCACTATTCTAAGATGTTCTTTTTCTTCTAGTCGTCATCTATCATCAGCATCATCATCCTCTACTACTATTAGTACTAGTACTACTACTACCTCTACAGTGAAAGAAGAAGAAAAGAAGAAAATTCTTCTATCTCTCATTGAAGAAGGAAATGCTAATAAAGTTGATCAATTTATTGCCAAATCTTCTCATGCTGATCATCTTATCTTATCTCTACTACTACCACCACTACCACTACCATCATCATCATCATCTCATCATCTTCTTAGTAGTAGTAGTAATGTTGACCCTCGGCTAGTATTCCAACAACTCTCTGATATTCTCTTACGAAAAGGATCTGAAGGAGTGTTAAAGATCTTACCTGTGACTTTCCAATCAAATGATGCAATTGAAGGTTTTGGAATTAATCGATTAATTCGTTCAACGTTTAGTCTATCAAAGAAGATTGTAAAGTTGAAAGAAGAGCATAAGATTGGTCGTATTCAACGTATTCTTGATCGATTACAATTTACACCATCTGCTATTACTAACACTATCAAACATCATCATGGTAGTACTAGTACAGTGGATAGTAGTAATAGTAATAATAGTAATAGTAGTAATAGTGTGACACAAGACAGGGATAATAAACATGAGGATAATTTTCTTTCTTTGAATATGAAGAAGTCTCTCTTTTCTCTTCCATCTTCTCTTCATCAATCTAAAGGAACTACACAAACAACAACAATACCACCAACCAGCAATACTTCCGAAGGTGATGACGATCAAGTGAAAATTGTTCATATGAATATTCTTGCTCATGTGTTAATTAAATGGTCTATTCTACTAGACAAGGCAGGACATTCTGTTGATCAACTATGTCATGACTTCTTAAAGACAATTTGTGTAGATTTTCATTATGATCTCTCTACCATGGTGTTAGTACTCAATCATCGTCTATATCCTTCTTCTTCTTCCTCTTCTTCTTCTCACCCTTCTTCTAGTCACTTAATGAATGAGATGAATAATAGAAATATTATTGGTACAGTTATCAAAAGTGCATTAGAGAGTATAGTACAAGATTCCTCTATGTTAGAAGCATCCTCTGAGTTTGTACCAACTCTCTCACAATCATCACTACAGGATTGTCTCATGCATAGTGAAGTGGTTGTGAGTTATATTGAAGCAATGTTAAAAGTAGAGGAAGCAAAGCTAGCCATGAAAGGAATATCGAATGAAGAAAGGGATGATGATAATGACTATGAGAAGAAAAAGAATTCCAATACAACAGATCCACTCTATCTCGCTGTAAAGCCTCAACTAACATCTGTATATCCATTGATCCAAGGACGTTCTGAGGAAGCTTCAACTTTACGATCAAGTTTATTACAAGGTCTGGCTAATACAGGTTACTATCAGATTGCCTTAGAGTTAGTAAAAGATCTCACACGTGATGATCTTAATGTCATTATTGGTCAACCAGCTTATCATGCTATGCTATATCAAGCTGCATTAAATCTGAATGAAGATAGTATTCGAAAGGTTATTCATCGTATACAGGATGAAGCACATCGATTGTTTCTTCAAGAGAAAAAACTATCTGGTCGAAGAAAAGAGGTAGTACACGACCCAAAAGGAATAGAAATGTCAACATTAAATCTATGGGTATCTGGTATCTTTGATGCCTTTGTAAGAATTCGAAGAGAAAATCTTCCTCGTGATATGAATAATGAGATGAAAGTGATTAAATTTCTAACAAAAACTCTAGAGTATAATATTCTTCCTGAAGAAGGAAGACAAGGTTTAATATGTTCAACTAACTTTGTTATGGCTCTTTGTCGAATTGCATTTTATAATGGGTCTAGTAGAATTACTGACTTTTGTATTCGAATCCTCTTGCAAAGAGGATTTACTCCTCGTGATGATGGTAGTAGTAGTAGTCGTTCTACCTCTCCTTCTGTAGCAGATGATCTCTTCTTTCTCAATGATGAAGAACAATTTAATCCCAATGATTCATTTTTATCATCTGAAACAGATGCACCCATTGTAGATGATAATAATAACAACAACAAGAGTAAGATAAGTGGGAATTTGAGTGCTCGTAATATTTTCACTTATGAACAAGCCCAATCGGTAAGGAATACCTTTCTCCTCTGATAACCAACCTTGTTCCATGACTGGTATGTATATGCTATGTTATGCTTTCCTGTTGTTTCATGCAGGTGTTCATGTGTGGGATTGTTAATGCGATGTATGCTAAAGACACGGATCTAGCATTGAAGATTTTCTACATGATGATGGACCACAAAGTCATGCCAAATGAAAAGACAATTGCTCGTATCCTTCTAGCCCTAACTGCAGCACAAAAGTATGATGAAACAATTCAATTATTTAAACGTCTAGCAGCCTATCCCAATGCTCCACGTTCCTCAGATCATATTATCTTTGCTTTAGAAGCATTTAGTGCGAAAGGTTTACTCTTTGATGGATGCAGAATTTTAGAAACTATCAAACCTCGCATATCTGAGATGGCTGCACTTTCAGCTCAGCGAAAACTTCCTGATTTATTTGATTGCAAAGCTTGGAAGTGGACGTGCTTTTTCCCTTTACTTGAGAATACTCTAATTGTTCTGGCGGCTGGTGAAAAATCAGATGTCACAGTAGATAAAGGACAGTTCAAGATCAGCCTTCAACAAGCTATTGATGCTGCTGTGTATCTGTTGGATGTCTACCTTATTGCCTATCCTCAGCCACTCGAGTAAGATCTGATGTTATCTGATAGCTAAACTGTTTGACTATTGCTTTGACTTTATTTTCTTGTGATTTCTTAGGAGTTGGCCAGCACTTAACAAGTTCAGTTGTCATGGTGCAATTATTAAAGCCGTAAAGCAATTCCTGGATAATGCTTCACCAGACGTGGCTAGGATCTTTGAGAGACATATCTCACAAAAGAATGCAAGAGGTGCAGAGTTGTTGAAAGTAGTCAAGAATGCATCATTTCCTTTGAAGAAGTGACATAATAGAGATCCTCTTACTCGTAATTGCGGAGACTTCTACTGTACCCATGTCGCTGTGATGTGACATTAGTACTCTGTCCGTGCTCTTCACCATTTTTACATTTCCACAGCCTCAAAAAAGTCTAACCGCTGAAAAAGACTCTACCAAAATTTAAGTTCAACAAATTGCGATCTGTTTCGTCTCTTGCTTCAATAGTCTATAACTGTACTGGTACTGTATACAACAACAGCCCGGTCAAAGCTTCCAAATCTGGAGATCTGGAATGAGAGCTCCCGCGCATAACAATAATACGCTCTTCTCGAAATGTCATTCAATTCTGGTAATCATCAATGGAGAAGCCTGTCTTCCTTACCAAAAAACAGCGTGAAGAGCAAGCACTTCGAAGACTTCAAGAACAACGTGAAGAACAAGAACGTAAACAACGTCAAGCTAAAGAAAATCATGAGCGTTTTATTACAGGCAAAGCTTTAGAAGAACGTAAATTAGAAGAACGACGTAAACGACAACGTGAAGAAGAAGAAAAAGAACGTCGTAAAAAAGAAGAAAATAAAGATGCTTTAGAACATGAACAAGAATTAAAGAAGATACGTGAGCATTATCTTGGTCATCAATCTGAACACAATGGCAGCAGTAGTACTGGTGACAATGGCAATGGGACTAGTGGGGGCACACAAGGGACTAATAAAAAATCAAATAAACCAACTGAAAAGTTTTCACGTATCTTTCAATTTGAATGGAATACAACTGAAGATACTACACGTGAAGATTATAATCCATTATATAATCAACGTATGAAGATTAATGCACTCTTTGGTCGTGGATATCTTGCTGGTGTTGATCAACGTGAACAACGTAATCAAAGTAACTATCTCTTAACCTTATCAGAAAGACGATATCAAGAATTAAAAGATGAAGAAGCACATGATGAAACTATTAGTGAAGAAGAAAAGAAAAGACGTGAATTACAACGTATTCGTTCTATGGAAGCTTTTAAACAACAACAATTATTAGGAAATGATCATCCTAATGATTCCTATACTAATGGTAATCATTCCTATGGAAATCGATTTGATCGTGATCATGGTCATCAACATTGGTCAGAGAAGAAATTAGAAGAAATGAATGATCGTGATTGGAGAATTTTCCGTGAAGATTTTGATATTCGTATTCAAGGTGGACGTGCTACTTTACCTATTCGTTATTGGCAAGAAAGTAGTATACCTAAACCATTACTGGATGCAATTCATAAAGCAGGATATGAAAAACCATCACCAATTCAAAGACAAGCTATACCTGTTGGTTTAGCTAAGAGAGATCTTATTGGTATCGCAGAAACAGGTAGTGGTAAAACTTGTGCTTTCTTAGTACCCTTGATATCTTATCTATTAGCCTTACCATCACATTACTTTGCTCGAGTGAAAGATGAAGGTCCTTTAGCTATTGTACTTGCACCTACTCGTGAGTTAGCTCAACAGATTGAAGAAGAATGTATTAAATTAGTTCAATATACAGACTTGAAGACAATTTGTGTGGTGGGTGGACAAAATATTGAAGAACAAGGATTCAAGCTTCGAAGAGGTGTTGATATTATCATTGGTACTCCAGGCCGTATTCTAGATTGCTTAGAAAACAACTATATGGTGTTAAATCAATGTAATTATGTCGTTCTGGATGAAGCTGATCGTATGATTGATATGGGGTTTGAAGATCAAGTAAGTATTATCTCATGATTTGTATGTTATGAACTAAATAATATTTGTTATTTTGTACAGGTTGTTAGTGTGATGGATGCAATGGGAGGATTGCTGAAGTCTGAAGATGAAGAACAGGCTGAGCTTCAAGTTCAAAGCACGGCACAAATGAACTCCTTATATCGTGTGACAGCCATGTTTTCCGCAACCATGTCAACTGAGATTGAGTTGATTGCAAAGAAGTACCTCCGTCATCCTGTGGTTGTTCGCATTGGAGATGAGGATAGTGGAAAGAACAAGCGTATTGAACAGCGCGTGTTCTTCGTGACAGAAGGTCAAAAGAAAGGCAAACTTTCTGAAGAGTTATCCAAGCTCAATAAGTCTGACAAGATCATTATCTTTGTTAATACCAAAAAAGCAGGCGATACCCTTGTGTGGCATCTGGAAAGTCAACATTATGCGGTGGGTGTTCTACATGGTGGAAAAAGTCAAGACCAGCGTGAAGAGACTTTGGAGCAATTTCGCCACTCTAAAATTCAAATCTTGGTGGCCACTGATGTTGCAGGAAGAGGATTGGATATTCCTGATGTCTCACATGTTTTCAACTATGACCTCCCCAATAAGATCCAGCCCTATTGCCATCGTATTGGTCGTACTGGTCGTGCTGGAAAGTTTGGTGTGGCAACCTCTTTTCTCACGGATGCTGATGCAGAGATTATGTATGATCTGCGTGCTTATTTGGAAAGCACAGGTGCGGCCATTCCTCATCAATTGGCACATCATCCTGCGGCGCAAAATCCAGCTGGAGCACGCGACGAGAAAGGCAAACTTTTGTCCGGCAAAAAAGATAGTGTGCAATATCTTAAATAAAGGAAAATGAAATAACTAAATCATTACAAGCTGTTGAGCTTCTCTTTACTGACACACATACAAACTTTGCTCCATCGTCATATTGATTGCAAGTATAGCCCAGTCCAACTAAGTCATTATCCTTTCAAGTGACAAGTCAGCAAAGCCTCTTAAAGGCGTCTTAACAAAAGACTCTTCTGCCTTGGGTAGTTTGGGTATTCCTTTGATAGCTCATATTGGTCACATTGGTCATATCTGAAAAAGCTTGGCGATCTTTTGCTTTAAAGTAACATTTAGAATGCAATCCCTACGTGCATCCATTCATTCATACTAGCGTTAGTAAGTAAGAATCAACAATAGAGTGATAGTAGCTCATTCCTACCTCAAGTTGTCCTTTGAATCGAGAAATATCTGTTCGAAGCTTATCGTTTTCATCTCGAATAGCATGAAGTTTCTCATGAAAGACATTAGATGAGATACAAGCCATTGATGACTGCTTCACATCTAATGGTTGTTCATCATATTGACCAAGTGATACTACTTTTGATTGATGATCTCTTACAACCTTTAAAGGAGAGATAGTACTTTGATCTATCGTGGTATCAAGTGAGTAGAAAGAGAGATCAGCTTCAGAGATCAAGGTCTCATCAAGAAGAACAGTATCATCATCATGATCATCATCCATGGAAATGGATTGACAAGTCTCATCAAGTAATCTCTCTTCATGAGCTATCATACCATAACTTTGACCAACTTTATTACTGAATGATGCCTTCATTGGAGGAAGAGATTTCACGACATGACTACTACTACTCTTACTACTACAATTTCTTTTTGTTGTATTGGATAGAACAACAACAGGTGGATCAGGGAGAATATCATCTAGAAGAGATGATGATGATGTTGGTGGTGAGAAGATCTTCTTTTGGAAGTTAGTAGGGAAGGGACAGTCTGCTATATCATTATGTGACATACCATCACTTCTACTAGGTTGATGATGAGGATGATGATAATGACCTTTCTGTTCATCACTTCTACTCTTCTCACTAAGAACAACATTACTAGAAGTAGCCATCATCTGCTTCTTAGTATGATAATGATGATGACTCAGACTCTGACTGTTACTAATAATACTACCACCACTGCTACCACTACTATTGCTGTTACTGTTATTTAGAGACTTGCTGCTATTAGCAAACATCTCATTGTTGTTGTAATTGTTGTCATTGTTGTTATTATTGTAGTTGGTGGGCATATTGTCGTTGCTTGAATATTGATGTTGTTGGTATTGAAGGTTAGGGTAGTTCGTCATGGCAGTTAATATCTTCTGGGTACTGATCTCTGACAGATTGAGAGAACTACTGTATGGATGATAATATGGATGATATGGATGATGAGCACTATGATGATGATGATGATCATTCCCTGAGATAAGATGACGAAATCCAGCTGATCGATTAATATGAAGTAAGAAAGCTTCAACATCCAGTCTTGTCTTGTCATCATTTCCCTCTACGTTACCTTGTCCTTGTCTTAGTCCTTGTACTTCTTGGATGGTGTATCCAAGAGATGATGATTGTAGTTGATGATGATGATGATGACTATGTTGTTGTGATAGTGACTCTTGAGACTTTCTCAAGCTTTCATATAAAGACTTGATCTCATCTTCTTTCTTCTTAACCTCATGAGAAAGTTGATGAAGTTGACTTTGTGTTTCTTCTGCTAACATTTTCTTCTTCTCCAGTTGACAAGAGAGAAGAATGATCTTACCATCTTGCTGACCTAGTCGCTTCTTGGCTTCTAAGAGATCTTGTTTAAGAGGGGTCAATCGAGTATAATCCATTCTTCTCCTTCTTCTCAATGGATAGTATTCCTCTTCTTGATGATTGTTGGCGCTTCAAACGGTCATAATTCTCCTCTTAAGTTAACAGCGACCATCCTGCACAATGACGCGACGTGACAATCTGGGGATGTAGAGTGTGTGATGAAGATTTTAATTATTATTATTATAATTAATGTTTCGAGTCTAGCATTAACCTTTAGGATTAAATCGGATTAGTCTATTGATTTGAAGTAAGACTAATATGGAAATAAATCCTTCAGCGCGCATGACAGACAAAGTTAACTTATTTCTACCCTACTGATTCTATACCAATCCATCCACATGCTCTCGTCCATTCTGTAACAGAATGGAGACCTCCATGTCCACTATTATAAACCGTTACCATTTAGTTGGTCTTGTCCTTCTGAGCGAAGTACTGGACAATGTACTCAGGGGTGACAGACTTGGGTCTCTCGAGAGGCATGCCAAGGGCACGGTCCCAGAAGACCTGAGACAAGGCACCTAAGGCTCTGGAGACACCGAAGAGAACAGTGTAGTACTGGTACTCACGGAGACCATAGTGCCAGAGGAGGACACCAGAGTGAGAGTCGACGTTGGGGTAAGGGTTCTTGGTCTTGCCATGCTCAGTGAGGATGCCAGGCATCACCTCATAGATGGTGTTAACAATCTTGAAGAGAGGATCGTTAGGCAAGTACTTGAGGGCAAACTGGCGTTGGCACTCATAGCGAGGATCAGTCTTGCGGAGCACAGCGTGACCATAGCCAGGGATGACCTTGCCAGCCTTCAAGGTATCCCAAGCGAACTCAGTGATAGTGTCGCGAGTGACCTCCTTGTTCTCAGCAACGAACTTAGCCTGAAGGGCAAGGATCCAGCCAAGAACTTCCTGGTTAGCAAGACCGTGGAGAGGACCAGCCAATGCGTTCAAGCCAGCAGCATAGGACAGGTAAGGATCAGCCAAGGTGCTGCCCACCAAGTGAGTGGTGTGGGCAGAGGCGTTACCACCCTCGTGATCGCTGTGGATAACAAGGTAGAGACGCATCAACTCATCGAACTGATGGGTGTTGTAACCCAACATGCGAGCAAAGGAAGCACCATAGTCAAGCTTGCCAGAGGTATCCTTGTGGACGACACCGTCCTTGTAAGACACACGGTAGATGAGAGCAGCAATCTCAGGGAGCTTGGCAATGACATCCAAGACATCCTCCAAGGCATACTCCCAAAGCTTGTTCTTGGCAGTACCCTTCTCATAGGCAGCAGCAAACTTGGAGTCCACCTGGCAGGCCATGAGGGCAGAAGAGAGCTGAGTCATGGAGTGCATACCCTTGGGGAAGCTGCGGATGAGAGGCTCAACATGAGCAGGAAGAGTGGCGCGGTGGCGCAACTCCTCACCCAAAGCCTTAGCCTGAGCATCGGTAGGGATCTCAGAGGTCAACAACAACCACAAGAGAGCCTCAGGGGTAGGCTCGCCCTGACCAGCAGGACCCTTGGCAGTAGGGAGCTTAGCCTGAAGCTCAGGGATAGAGTATCCACGGAAACGGATACCTTCCTGAGCATCAAGGAGAGAGGTCTCGTAGTACATGCACTTGACATCTCTACCACCACCAATGCACTGATCCACAGTGACCTCACCCAAAGAACGATGACCATATTCCTTCTTGAGCTTCTTTAAAGCTTCTTGCTTAGCAGGAATTTGTTCCTTAAGCACATCCTTCAAGGTCTGTACGTCAGAGTCAAGTTCAATACAATTTGATCAGTAAATTGATACTTCAACTTGGTTCAGAAAATAGAATATTCTACCTTAGTAGACATCTTGCGGTTAATAGTCTGAGTAGCCTAAATTAAAGAATCATCATTTAGAAAGATAGGAAGCAGACACAGACAAAATTTATAGTGAAGATATTAACGACTATTTAGATCCAGTGTGGGTGAAGTTGAAAATGAATGTGAATTATTTCTCTCACCTGACGAACGATATTAGTAGTTCTCATCATTTTTTATTTATTGAATAATGTTCTTCAAAGAGAGAAAGCAAGTGTGAAGGGGTGGTGGTGTTAGATTGTTGACTGCCCAAGAAAGGTTTGGTTGTTGTCCAAGCACAATGTTCCAGGACTTGTTCTACTTGCAGCCCCACCACAACTGACCTCCGCGGTGAGCGCAACCCACACAGGACACACACCGCACTGCCTCGTTCTCACGCATGAATAATCGCTTTTACTGTTTTGGTGTCTTGGTGAGAGAGACCAGAAACAGTGAGGGTGTGTGTATTGGATATACATCACACAACGTGGTTGTTGTGAAGTAGTTCGTAGACTAGACTAGCAGGAATAGATTACCACTGTTATACAAAGAGGTGATATTGGATATTTCTTTTTATTTGTTTGGAGAAATGAATGATGAGCGTTTCATGTTATCATATACTCTGAATGTAGATTAGTTTTTGATGATGTGCAAAAGTAAGTTAGATGAAGGTAGTATAAAACTTAATATTCTGATGTAGATAACATTAATAGTGAGAAATTACTTTCCAATATCCAACGAAGATATTATTCTGTAAAAAAAAAGTTAGACATGAATATCATGCACTTGACACTCGAAGGATAGCTTTTCAACATTTTTTCTTAAGCTCTTTAAAAAAAATCTCTGAAGAATTGTTGGAGAAGGAATAGACTACTTGTAGCTGTTTCCCAATCGGATTATTATTATTATTGCGTTGGCCCCATGTTTTGAAGGCAAACTCGACGGGGTGTTGACAAAGACAACGGAATGTAAACATGATGACATGAAGTTGATGATGTGTTGGTTATGTCCAGCGTGATCTTGCAGGTCAAAGAAGCGAAGAACACAAGAGATTGAAAGTGAAAGCAAAGTGTTTGATTGGGACTAATCCTGGTGAAAGTAGAAATAAGACAACAAATCTTGAGTACTGTATATAATATAATAACAAATGGTCGAAGAGAAGGTGACAATAACAGGAGATGATTCTACATGTTCCTCTGGGAGTTATGGTGGTAAAATTAAAGGCAATCGAACAGTCTGGGAAGTCACTCTCTTAGGTATGTATCACCATATTCAATACTATCAATTTAAACAACGTTAAACCAGATGAATGATATATTTGTTATGGTTGGTTATAATAGGCATTGCTTTAATAATTGGGAATCACCTTTATTTTTGGACTGGTGGTCTAATAGGCGGTGTGATCGAATACTTACTAACAGCTATAATGAGCTGCTTTGGTTATCTCTGCCTCGCACTTTGTCTGGCAGAGATCACATCAGCACTACCCTTTGGAGGCGGCCTCTATGGTATGACCCGTGTGACATTAGGACCTTTCTTTGGGTTCATTGTCGCCTGTTGTGAGATGTTTCAAAGCATTGTCTTCACCACTTCCTTGCTCTTTCCCGCTGGAGTGACGGCTGCGGAGGTATTCGGATTGCCTGATTCCTTCATCCCCTTCTTCTGGATTGTAATGCTAGGCTTATGTCTGGTGGTTAACATAATGGGAGTGAAGTATTTCTGGAGGATGAATACGATACTGGTATTGACTGCTATTGTGTTATTCATAATTTATTATTCAGTGTGGATGCCTTGCATGGATTGCAAGAAATATGGAGGAGGAATTCTAATGGACATTCCAATATCTTATTCTAATTGGATACTTTGTGTTCCTGCTGGGTCATTATTATTTGCAGGCTTGGAGCTGTTGCCCATGGCCTGTACAGATGCACGGGAGGTAAGACATACTCAATACCAATATGTATGATAATAGTGTTGTGATTGTCATGATATTTGTGTGGATGTTCAGCCAAGCAAGACTCTTCCTCAATCTTATCTTTGGGCCTATGCAATCATTTCGTTGAATGCCTTCCTGCTTATTTTCGCTGCAGGATGCAATGCTCCAGGCAGCTTCTTTGTTGGTATCTCTATTGATTCTCCTTTATACTATGGGTTTGTGAATGGATTGCACGTGTCTGAACGAGTTGGGAAAGCTATGCTAATTCCCATTTTGTTCACAACATCCTGTGCCTTCACCTATGTCTATGGCATTCAGCTTCGTTCGATGGCTGATAGTGGTTTATTACCAGGTGTGTTGCAATATTCGTATGGTCCGGATCGCATTCCATATGTGGCATTGCTGTGTGGGGCAGGTTTAGTACTCTGCCTCTTATGTGTTGCTTACTTCTGCAACATTGATGTATTTATCGCGCTATTTATGAGCGGTCATCATTGTTCAACAATTATTGAAATTCTTATACTGATATGTTATATACAGTTGCATAGAAGATTATCATCACTCAAGCGATGGTTTACCCTACCATTTGGAATCTACTTTGCACTATTTGGCATGGCTATTTTTTTATTTACTTCAATAACCGTCATAGTGAATGGTGTAAACGTTAGTACGTATATTATACAAATGGGAGGTGTAGGTATGCTATCTTATCTGGCTTTTGTGACGATTTGGTATATGATAAGAGTGAAATCTCGTCAAAGATTCTCTGAGCAAGAGCAAGAAATCATGTTTCAAGCCTATGTGATCAACGGTAAGAGTCATGCTAATTTCTAATCATAGTTATTGAGAAGTTCATGGTAGCTCACTGTTTGTATGTGAATAGCCAATACTGCTACAAGACATCGTCGGCGAATGGCAAACCATTCACAGCAAGTGTCATCTGTTTCTCCGGGCTTGAAGGGAAAGAATGACAAGAACCAAGCCATCAACAAAGGGATTTTGTCTAGACTGATAAAATGCTTCGAACTGAAACCTACACCAACTAGTTTTCATGGAGTAGAAAAGTTGAAAAAGGAACAATCGTCTGTTCAATCCTCCACAATTAACGTCACCACCATGTTTGAATTTACTATCCAAGAAGGCAACAGACAAGCTTCAGGCCAACTTGGAAAAGGCTCCTTCGATGAAGATAAGTTCCATCGAATTGGCGAAGAGGATGAAACTTGTCCAGAGCAACAGGTTGGAAATGATAACGCAATGTCTACAATCTCCGCTGTTTCGGAGAAGAAGCCTCTCTTCAGTATATCTTCAGAGCTGATAGAGAATATTGTGAAGAAGCGTCCAGGATACAAACCTCATGAGAAGCGTGTGAGTCCCAGGTGTGCAATAGTTCCTGACAATGAAGTGGAGAATATGTTGAACAGCCAGTCTCGTCAAGGAAGTCGCAGTTCCTCTGAGTTGAGACAATCGACATTATTGGGGTTGAGACCCTCTGCAAGTAAGTCTCGCAGTATCGATGATGATAATAGAAGTGCATTGGTTGTTCCATTGTCCACGATACACGACGAAGAAGAGAATGAAGAGAAGAACGATGGCCTTATTGGTGTTATGAAACTATTTCGAAGTTCATCGAAGCCTCATTTGAAATCAGACAAGGTGTCTTTGAGGAAGAGTATTCAAGATCATCTATCTCAATATCTTCCTTCCCCAGAGTTGCTTTTCCAAGACAAACTATTTGAAGAGAAGGTTGAAGAGATGTTGTTTCAGAAGTCTCTTTCGTTGGGCAGTAGTCTGGATAGTAGTCGGAGTATGGATGAAGCAGTGGGTGTTGAGGGAGGAAAGCCAGACGACGAGTGCAATGATGAAAGAGCACCTCTTTTCCCATAGTGGCTTTTGAGATGGATTGTATTGTGTTATATTATGTTTTTATGTCTGTTATTTATGATTGTGGTTGTCTTTTTTGTGTAGAGTTTGATCATTCTATCTCCCAAATTGAGGAAAATGGTCTCGTATCCTATCGTTTCAATATATACTATACTTGTGCTCGTTCTTAAACAGCAAGTCATTCTAACTGAGTATTCCGGCATGTTTTGAGCCTTTTGCTCGCATGTGTCCTCTCCTAGCTGAGATCTTGTTGTTGACTTCATATAATAGGGAATTAGCTGTATTTTCATGTCTAACGAACAATCCGTTCGACTGGGTGACCACTTTTCATTGTGTGATTTAAATTAACTCTCTTCTATGTGTCTCTTCATAGAATTTACTTTACCAGTAGTATATTCAGAGATTTACGAATCAGCTACATAATCTTCCTCTGTATTGTCTTGGTTGAACTCAAAGAGAGCACTGTTCACATCAGACTTGATAACTGTGGCCAGAAGAGGAGCAATAGAAAGCTGCACAATTTTGGCCGTAGAATGTTCAGGCAATGCAATCGAGTCAGAGATAACCACCTCTGAGACAGGAGAGAGATCGATGAGTCGCATGGAACGGCTATCAAAATGGCCATGCGATGCACACACAAAAACTCTATTAGCTCCTTCCTTCATCAACTTGTTACACAAGATAGACACATGGACTGCAGAATCTGCTCAGTAAGGAAGACATCCAATCGAATTAACTCATGTCAACAATATGATTCAAAACAGAATCAACAAAGGCTTACCTATGTAGTCTTCAATTAGAACAACGTCCTTTCCTTTCACATCTCCTTGAAGCTCTAACTGAGCACCTTTAAAAATGGTACTCTCCGCATCTGTTCGAAGGAAAGCAGCACAATCGATCTTTGCAGTGGGTAATCCTAAGGACAACTTCTTCTGATATTTCTTCGCTTTCTTGGCATTCTCAATATTTGCTGCAACAATCACAATAGGACAAGTAGGATCTAACTTCTTCTGAAAGTAATCAACAAAGAGATCATTTGTGCTAATAGTTTCAGCAGGTAGTTGAGCTTTCAAGAAGCAAGCTTCATGACCTTGACCAGTACGTTGTAAATCAACTGAAATGACTTTATCCACTCCAGCGACTTGTAACATCTTTGCAAGATCACCTGCTGCATTCCACAGAAAGCGTGTATGATGTGTAGAAGAAATAGGTAATCCACGACGATTCAATTTATATCCAAAATAAGGAATAATGGCTGTGATAGTTGTTGCACCTGATCGCTTGGCAGCCGCAACAGAGAGTATAAGCTCCATAATACGATCATTAACAGGTGGTGAACAAGTTTGAATAATAAAGACATCTTTACCACGCATCGATTCATTAATTTGAATAGAGATTTCACCATCAGAGAATTTATGAATATCAACATTTGAAAGGTCACGACCTAAAAGAGTACTAATTCGTTGAGAAAGACTCTTATTGGCTGTTCCAGAGATGATAGAAACACTTGGTTCAATAACATTGTTGTCATATTTACCACCTTCTTTCCAAGGACTGACTTTACGAGCAGTTACCTTTCCTGTACTATTTGATGGAATGACACCACCACCATTCACAGTTTTATTGATCACATCCTCATTATTAATAGTTATTGTGGTTGTTGTTGTGGAGTTCGTGTTCTCTTCGCAAAGAGCCTTACAAGAGAAGGTAGTAGAAGCTAAACAAACACCAAATGCTCGAGCACTGATCGTTCGTAACATGAGATTCAATGGGATGATGATGATGATGCCAAAGGCAAAGGCAAAGGCAATGCGGTGGCCAGAAAAGATGCACAGGCTGCCGGTGGCACCAACAGTGCATTTGCACTATAAGACTTATTTCTCCATATTTTCACCTTTTCAAACCGATAAAGTGGAGTTTTGATCTCCATGCCATCCGTTTTGTACAAAATTAACATTGAATTTGATATGAAACAATATTGAAAGACAGTTAGTTAGCTATGTTATTTGAAATCAAGAGTTCATTAGAAGAAGAAAAGCAAGTCTTTTCTAACTTAATGAAAGATAATAATGAACATGGCAAAGCAGTCTTTCTCTTAGGCCAAGAAGTTCTTTCTTCTGCAAATCAAGGCCAGTATCGAAAGTTTTGTGATCTGGTGAGACAATCAGCTGCTGAACCAGCTTTCCCTAGACTATACTTTTGGTCAAGGGCTCTATTAGCCTCCTTGATTAATCAGCATCTTTTGATCTCATCTTTCCTATTAGACCATGGTTATCCTGTCAACCATCCTGCATGTCCTAATCTCCTTCTCGATTATCTTCGTCAAGATAATGACCATGTTGATGACAAGTGTCTGCCTATTATTAACCTATTAGCGAAGTATCAATTTGATTTTAATCGTCAGGTCAGTCATGTAAAGTCAGCCTTTCCTCCACTTTATGCAAGTTAGTCTGATCTGATCTGATCTGATCTGTCTCTATAGGAAGAGTCCTCTTGGTTTGCACCACTCCATCTTGTTGTTCAATATGCCATGCCTCAATGTGTTGAAGCTTTGCTGGAATTAGGAGTTGATGTAAATAGTGTGGCGGAGAGGGACCAGCTGCCCCTAACTTTAGCAAAGGCTTTACCTACCGAGTCACCTCATCGAAATAGAATCATTGATCTATTGGAACGAAAAGGAGGCAGAGAGTCTTGGAGAAGGAATGGTCAGCAAGTTGCTTGGGGTGGAGTTGCTTCGACCAACATATCCGTCAAATCTTCTCTTGGACTGACTTCCTTTGACAGAACGATAAGCAATAACGATACCAGTGAAGGGAATGGGGATGGTGCTGTTCCTCAAGTGGGAGAGAAGAAGTTTGTGAAGTTCTCTTCTGCGGCTTTATTTGGTCAGAGTGAAGATGATGGAGCTCTTCTCTTTTCTACTGGATAGACAACGAGAGAAAAGATGAAAACTAAAAACTATTATTGTCTGCTGCTATTTAACATATGCGCTCTAACCAATACTGTGGACGGCTACAAGCTACAAGGCATGGAGCTAATTTAGAGCCACCCATCCAGATTTACCCTTGCCCACTCACACACACACACACACACACACACACACACACACACACACACACACACACACACACACACACACACACACACACACAAGTTGAAGCGTTCATCACACACAGGAAATGTGCGGAGTGGGTGCCTTGCGCACGCGCACACAACCGCCAACGTACAGCAAACATACAGCAAGCGTACAGCACGGGGGGCGACGTGGCAGAGGAGAGAGAGCGAATGAGTGATGAATGGAATGATCAACAACAACAACAACAGTTGCGCTGCTTTGCTCTTCTTCTCTTTGATTTCAACTGCCTTCACCATTCATTAAGATCTTGATCTACATCGCGGCAGACTGTGAGAGAGGTCAAGTTATATTCATATTGAATTAATTCCTACATGCGTTGACATGACGCTACTTTTCTCATTAACTAATCGTCATCAAGTGCTTCTCTTCACTCTACTGCTCTCATGCTATTTTCACCATGACTATGCTTATTCCTTCTATGGAAAGAGGCTTACGATGATGGCTCAACAACAGCACAAACCATACGAGTGGAATCATCACATATCTCCCATCAAGTTGCTATCCACAGATACAATTGACCTTGCTACATCTTCTCCTTCTTCCACAACCACTACACCTCCTTTAACCGCCACTATGGGAATGGGAAGGTTCTTCGCTAACGAAGAGGCTGTACCAGAGCTGGTGTGGAAAGCTCTCATGCTGACCATCTGTGTCATCTGGTCAACCAACTTCTCAGTTGTAAAGGTTATTCTCGAGAGTGTTCCAGGAGGTCATCTCGATCCTCCTCTCTATATTGCTTTGCGCTTTGGCCTTGCCTCTCTTATTCTTCTACCTCTAGCACTTCGCTCAACTTCTTCCACACTCTTCTCCAACCCCACCTTTTGGAAGTATGGTCTTAGTCTTGGTCTGTGTGTTATGGTGGGATACATAGGACAAAGCATTGGATTAGAGACATCATCAGCTGATAAGAGCGCTTTCCTGTGTTCTTTGCATGTCATCTGGGTGGCTTTGATCTCTTCCCTTCTCCAAGGAATCTTTCATGCAGAGTTGTGGGTTTCTCTCACCTTAGCTGTCATTGGTGCTGCATGTATTGAGCTACCAACCCTGTCTCTAAATGGTGGAATTCAAAGTGGTGACCTTTGGCTTTTCTTACAACCCATTGGCTTTGGGTCAGGCTACCTCGTATTAGAGAAAGCAATGAAAACATTCCCAGAAGGCGCCACCGCGATGACTACCATGAAGATTAGCTTCGTTGCTCTCTTCGCTTTGCTTTGGAGCTTTTGGAATGGTCATGATTTGTCAGATCTTCAGCCTGTCTTCCATTCGCCACATGCACTAATGGGCTTGGCCTATACTGGAATTGTCACCACGGCAGGGGCAATCTGGATGCAATCCTGGGTCTTCAAGAAAGTGCCCGCGACTGATGCATCGCTCATCCTCACTTCGGAGCCTCTTTGGGCGTCCGTCTTTTCTGCAGGTATTGTTAATTGTACTTTGTGTGAGACCTTCAACTGACTGATCATCTCTTCTTTGTTGACATATACAGGTCTGTTAGGAGAAGTTGTCACTCAGCAGGAGATGATGGGTGGGTCGTTGATTATCACTGGCTGCCTCTGGCATGAGCTTCGATTATCGAGATATCTTGAACGCTTTGTCACCAAGTCATCTTCGACCACACGCTAAATGGTCAGTTGAGTTCACAGCAGATCTTGGATCTTTATCGCAAGTATTTCATCTCTCTTTGCGATATCATTGAGATTATAATCTCCATGACTGCGACGATTCATGTGTTTCCTTCGACGTAATTCCGCTTTAATGGAAGTAGTTGCGACTGAGATATTGTCACTTCTTGAGGCTAAAGACTGTCCTTTTGAAGACCACAATGCATGGCAAGCCTCAGAATAACTTGACGGCCCTTTCTCCTTCCCTGTATGTTTGATTGAATGAAGGAAGAGGCAGACATGACGAACTAAACTTGCCACCTGTTCCACTGAATACACTGCATCAACTGTCCTACAACATGAAAAGGAAAAGGGAATTGATAAGTAGTGTGCAGTGTGTATGGGGAGGCATTATTATATATGCTATAAATAGTATAGTATGTATCATATTGTACAAGTAAGGTCATTGTAAAGAATGTTCATGGCACTGCAGTAATCATGTCTTACTGATTAGCGAAGGCTCTCCAGTGCAAATAGACAGTAGCAGCATAGCGAAGATTACAAGGCTGACCCCTCCAACAATCTACACGCTCTTTATAAACCTAATCAACTCCATGAAGTGTTATTAGGCTGTCCATCTCGTGAAGCTAGAAGCATTATATATATACCTGATCAAGGTTATGGAGACTAGGCCAATCCTCCGTCTCATTCAACCATTGTCTCATAACACTTTGCATGTAAGCATAGGTCTTATTAGTATGACTAGTTAAGGATGAGATGATCTTCAAAGGTTGTCGATGAAGATAAATGACATGTTGAAAACGAGGGCTGAGTAATGACCGTTGGAAACCATTCAGACTTCCATAAGGATAATTTGTGTTGAAGTATACATCATTAGCAGCGTATAACCAACTCTATCATCATTATCATCATATTATCAGCATAGAGATGTGATGAGAGGGATGTCTACTGCTTACCACAGATCCTTCAGGTCCTAACGCTTCATGATAAAGTCTGAATTGCATCTTTTGAAGCAGGTCAGCTACAAAGTGACTCCCACTCCCACCAAGTCCAGTGATGAGAATTGGATAGAGAAGATGAGGTCGAGGCATGCATCCTTCTTCATATCGTCTTGATGAAAGAGCAGCACGACAAAGTTGTTGCAGGTTGGGTAGATTATTAGGTCTAGAAGGAGGAAGAGGAAGATGATAGCTATCCCATCTACTTGCTACCTTTGCTAATACTACAAATAGATCCTTATCATTCATAAGAGAGGTATCTTCATGGTCTAATAGAGAGTGTTCCCATCCTACAGGGCAAAGCACACTCAATCTTAGCATAGCATACTTGACCAACAGATAGAGTAGGATCTCGCCAACCTCTTCCACTACTATTGCCTGTGTTTGAACATTCTTGATACTTTTTATATACTTCGTGGCACCTATCCAAATGAGTATGTTAGTAGATGGTGGATATCTTTCTCTCAGAGTCTGTATGTAGGCAAGGATGATATCCATGGAATAGTAGAGGTTCTTCAGAGTGATGACAGAGGGTAGACCTTTCACTTCATCGAACACTATCCACTTTCTTTTGCTTCTCTCGTTCAGACCATTAGCACTGGATGGCGAGGCATTGGTCAGTAACAGAGAATGCTGTCTGAGGTGATCAGGTGAAAGGACAACAACAGAGCGATGACTGCTGCGTCTCACCTCACAGTATTTATCTATTGACATAGCGAGAGGACTGGTTGGAAGGTGGATAGTCTGACCACAGAGTGAGAGGTCATGGTTGTTGTTGTTGTTGTTGTTGTTGTTGTTGTTGTTGTTGTTGTTGTTGTTGTTGTTGTTGTTGTTGTTGTTGTTGTT